>JAHBOF010000255.1:0-89017 GCA_020736565.1 Coprinopsis sp. MPI-PUGE-AT-0042 | reverse complement strand
GGACAGTGTCCGTCTGCCCCCACTGCAAGATAGTTTCTCCGCTGCCCCTCGACCGCACCTACCGCCCATTCTACCCCACTTACCCTCCTTGCCTCCGCTACGGTCCATTAACGACCGTCCTGCCTCAGAGATTGGCATCGGACACCATCCCTACTCGCCGCGAAGGAGGTATTGTCCAGAAGGCTCTGCTTCGCCCTCCTCAGATGGCACCGAGCCAGCCCATGGCCCTCAACCTCGCCGAAGGAGCATTAGCTCAGAGCCTGACTGTTGTGGCGGATATTTCGACTGCGATAGCTTTTGCCGAGCACGGGGACAGAATTCGAAGGGCCGGCCGGTGCCCACCGTCAGCTCCAACGAGCGTATGACATTTAGTCCTCGATCCTAGACTCCTACTTTCAACGTCTGTCCTAATGTGAGCATCGTCATTCGACTCCATCCTTCTTGTTATCATCCTGCTGCTGGTTGCCATCTCACGCTGTTTGAACCTCTCCTGTAATCCTACCGTATCCATGTATGTCCCTTCAAATCTTAATCCTTACCATTAGCATTATGTCAATGACCATACGCCCCAATTTGAAGGGAGGGTACTACCCACGTCAAGGCCTGGAGCCCTGGAACATCAGTGAGAGGGCCAGGAGTTGGCACCAAAAACAGCAATCGCAATTGCTATCGCTGATTCGTTGACACAGCACCCGCGTCGACGAATTGAACCGTTATCGCGAAGCACAATTGAGAAGTGCTTACGAAGTTGTTACTCGATCTTGCACCACCGCAATTGCGTAGTCGAACACCCTTCTCCTTGCCGAGGTTGATGAATTGGTCAAGTCAAAGGTTGACAGAAAGTTAGCGCTCACGTCGGTAGAATAGAGAATCGATGGAATAGAAACCTCGAAGCCCGTTAGACACATTGTTGCCCCCATCTGGTTTGCAAAGAGGAGGAGGATGCAGTCCGAGGTGGGCCAGCGGAGAGAAGAGGGGGTCAAACTTCTTAGCTTCTGCACCACAAAGCTTGTCCACATTCCTTCAGCTCGAGGGATGCCAAGGTACTAAGGTCCGATCTCAGCCACCATATTGCGGCAGAAAGAAGCAACACCACAATGACCACCGATATCGCGACATTCCCGTAGTCCATGGTTGGGTGCCCTTGGTCTGTATCTCCGATGACGTTGATGAACAGAGGTGATAGGGATGAAAGGAGAACATGAGGAGCGGCCTGCCAGTGACATCCCAGCTGAGGACCATAGAAATGTCAATGTGCATCCAAAATTGCTTGGATTTGAAGAGTACGGCGGGCCGCTCCTACTGAACTCTCGTGAGGGTGTTCCGCACCATAATGACGAGACCAACAGCAATCGCTATTCAAACCAATCAGCTTGATTCAAGACATTCATGGGAAGGTTAGAGCTTACGAGACCGATATGTTGAGAAATTGGGCTGGGTCGAGACCGCATTTGATTTCGGGTACCTACCTTCCAAGTCTGATACCGACGATCCTTGCGACAACGAAGGCTCAGGGCCGTTGGTCAAAGCCTCTGTTTGTCTAAGGAGCTCAGTTCTGAATGTATGTTCATGGCTAGAGGTTGCTCGAGCATACCTTTGAAAGCGAAGAGGATTGGCAAAACCGTCACGCAAGGGCTCGCCATCCCTCCCGAACGCCCTCACCTAGATGCGCACATTGAACGGGAGCGAGGAGAACTCTTTATGCTTGGTCGGGGATGGCCCCTGACCTGATCTCGGCCTTTGACAATGATATTCAAAATCAAAAAAGGTACATCCGCACCTCACCTCTATGTGATCTCCTGCGCAAGGCTCGGGTTGTCAAGGGATGACGGAGGTGCAGTTTGAAGGAAATATAGGGTATCGGTGCAGACATTGACCAGCAATGGTGGGTATAATACAAGTGCAAAGCCTGTGATGCATGTGATGCGAGATAGCGTGTTAGAGATGTTGGACTTCGTAGGGATGTCTGACGAGCTCGTCGTACAAATCCGCTGGTAGGTCCCGCACAAGTGTCACAGCAATCCCAATGACAGGGACGGCCTCCAGAGGTGGGAAGGTTCGCAGCAGCCGCATAGGGCTAGAGAGGGTATTTCAGTTCAAGGGCAATGATTCAAGGAGCCATCCCTCACCTTGCAGACGCCATCACCTCGTCTCTCATGAGCAATAGCTGCGCGATGACGCAAAGTACATTGAGATGAACTCCAAAAGCAAGGAGGAAATCCCAAAGTTGGAGAACTTGGTCGAGGGGTGGAGTACACGCACAAAACGTGAGCACCGCTGTATCGCCGTTAGACTAGCATTCGTCATCATGAGGTGGTTCGGCCTACATACAGGGGAAGGCATAGAGCTCAGCCGATAGGTTCTTGGACCGCAAATGAGCATACAGTTCTGGATCGACAAACTTGAGACAGCGGTCAAGAAGCTGCAGTATTATTAGATGAGGTACACTGGAAGCAGCGTGGGGCTTACCCGCAAACCCTTATGTACACCCTCTAGTGTAGGTTGCACATACAGGGGACACGCATCTTCAATGAATTTGGCAAAGCAATAGAAGGCCTCAATCTCTGAGGGCATGGTGTATAAGAATGGTGCAGCAAGCACATTCATTCCTTGCACATAGGTGAACGGAAGCTGGTCTTCAGACCTGTCTAGAACTATCATTAGAACCTAGTAAACATACAAGGCACTGCACTTGCCATGATTCCTCCACACAAAGGCGTCCAGGAGTCGAACAAGCATGTCCTCTCGGACGCGTTCTTTGAATCCCTTATCTGTGGCAAGCGTTCTATGAAGCCTGGTTAGCGCTCGTCTACTCAGACCACCGTATCCGAAATGCACCTGAAGGTGTCGTTTCTGATCTTCTCCCTCACTTCACAAGGCCCACGAGAGACATAATCGAGGTACTGGTCGCTAGGGAGTTCATTCACGTGTAGCAATATCTTCCATATACGCGGCCGAAGTGCTGGATCCTGCAGCCCTCATGTCCAGTGAGATGGTATTGATCAACAGCGTGGGCACGTACCGCTCCAGAGGGGATGCCTTCGACCAGGATCATGCGGCGCAAGCGCTTGGTTCCATCATCGACCTCACCAGATTTCGACTTGGATGCTGCCTTTGGCTGGTTCAAAAGCTTATTGAATGCATGAGCTGCTGGGTTTGTTGAGCTCGGTGGCATTCTAGAGGCTGGCAGCAGTCAACAGACAGTCACTGTGCTCGATGCCAACCATTAAATTGCTGAGTCATCCAGGGAAGGTGTTCATTGTCCTTTTCCCATGACCTTTGGTCTTAAACCTTGTCCACTAAATGGACATTCCATTCAGTTCTTCTGGCGCCTTGAGCAGGGCACATTATGGGATCGTCAGGAAGGTCGAAACAGCCTCCTCGCCCCAGAACGCTGACCAGATGTTGGCACTTGAAGTCAAGGCTACTCATGAGCGCCTGTCTCAGCGTTCACTCAAAACTGTTCGTGTCGTTGAGGTCTTGGGGAGCTAATACGAGATTCACCGTTTGACAGAAGGAGTGTAAAGAATGTTTGGTTATCCTGATCTACTGTGCGGCGACCGTGACCCCTGGCTTCCTGGAACCAGACGCGTTCGAGTTTGGTCTCATGCATGCGCTTAATCTGGCAGCAGCAGGCAGGTCAATTGAAGATAAGAGGATAGGTAAGTTACTCAAATTACCGTGACGATGTCGTGCAGTCTGATAATCTCTCCTCTGGAAGGGTACCTCTATTGTGCCGAGCTAATGCACTCCGAACACGAATTGCGGCTAATGATGGTGAACACTATTCGCAAGGTTAGTATCACTTTTGGGTCTCCCTGTCAATAGTGAACTAACCTGAGCCAGTAGGACCTAGAAAGTGGTGTCGTTGGAAAGATGTGCCTAGCTCTAGACACCCTCATAACAATGGTGGATGAGAACATCGTTCCTGCAGTGAGAGATGTCCTACAGGATCTACTCTCCCATTCCCAGTTAGTACTCGTGACACTCAGAGGGAAGGTCTGATCTGACTTCAGTACCCCAGCGCAAGCGTTCGGAGGCGTGCCATCATGGCTCTTAGGAGTTTATCCACTTTTGACCCTCAGCTCCTCACCCAGAACTCTCGGGTCATTGTCAAGCGCCTCCGGGACCGAGATGAATCGGTGGTAAATGCGGCGCTAATTGCCAGTTCAAGCATCGGTTCAGTGAGCTTGTTTTCGTTTGGTGTTCCCCGCGGGCAAGGCTGACCCGTCCCAGTCCGATCCTACCTTCTCCAAGCTCCGTCAAATAGTGAATGGAGGAATGTCCTCGATCGAACCTTCCCTGGAGATGCTACCATCGACGTCATTGGCAATACTGCAATCATTGCAGGTTCTTGGGTATGTCCTGATTGAAACTGTTCGCCATGGTGCGAAGCTGTAACTCAGATTCAGTATGGGGGAGGAGAATGTTTCATTTGCCCTCGACCTCGTTCGATCGTCTGTTACTGCAAGACAACCTGGTATGTCTCTCAAAGCTATAAGCCACTGTGGGTCGCTGAACGTGCGGGGTAGCTCTGACTTTAGGTGTCTTCAGGCTCCTTGCTCAGCAGCCCTCGGCTCGAATCATTGATGCAGAAAAGAAGTTTGGCCTATGCTTGGTCAGGTGCATTCAAGACTACCTGACGTCCTACAGCCTCAACTACCAATATGCTTACCTAGCATGTCTGCTGTGCCTTGATCCAGACGTGTGGGCTGGCACATCGACGGAACACCCGATCGCGCTTGAGGCTTGGGAGGTGGAAAAAATCATGCAATATTCGATTCCCCTGATAACCTACTACGTCGCATGGTAATCTCGCCTTGCTCACTTTCCGGGGTTTCTACTAACCTCGGATAGACGATAACTCTGGTCGCCAAGATTGATCCTGCAATCATCACGGCGTACCTGTCGAGGTGCCTCGAAAGCCTAAAAGGAGGCCTTGAGATCCCAATATTAAACTCGTTTGCAGTCAGACTTCTTGATGTCGTTGAGGTCATCACTGCAGATGATGGCGAGAAGTACGGTCAGGGTGTTAAAGACCTTCTAATTCGTCTGTCTGCCGATGGTATCATGGATCGACCTCGGGTCCTCGAAGGAGTTGTGGAAAGGGTGCTGCTTCACCCAGAGAATGTGCGTCTTCTCTTCTGCTCCTGGCAGATTGATTCTGAACGATGCCGTCATAGCAAGCCATTCTTTTTGCGCAGCCTGCGCTACCACCTTGCTGGCCTGCCTTGTGGACCTCGTCACAGATACGAGCCCAACGTTGCTGATCATTTGCTCTGCCTTGACCGTCGAATGCATCGGATCTACGTCTGTCTCTCCCGGGGAGCTTTTAAATGCCTTCTGTTCAGTTTTGGAGGTTTCTTCTCGTACGTGTTGTTCAAACTTTGACTTTGTGTCTCTCACTCCCCATGTGAATAGCTGTTGTCCAAGATGCCTGCCTTCTTACCGTTCTTCGCTTGCTCGTTGAGGTCGACGAAGCGCAAGTCAAGCCAGCATTGGAGGCCGTAACGCACCTGAAGGGCAAGGCTGGTAAATACATACGCAAGGTCAGTTTACATCTCCAGTCCAGACACCTTCCTCTCAGAAGACCACCAGCGATGCGAACAAGTGATTGAATTGGGATCGGACCCAGCACTTCTCCGGAGCAAAGTACGAAGCGCCCATACATCTACTGTGAGCCCATGACGCGCAGATACTTCCATGCAGATTTCTGATCGGGATTTGGTGAAAATAGTTGCCAGATTTCTTAAAGGCTCTAGAACGCCCAACGCAGCCCGTCACTGAAGCAACACAGAGCCTTTCAGCGTCTACAGCAGGATCAGCAAAACTCCGTTATACAGCGTATGAGACACCCGAACCCATCGCGCGACTACGAGAGCAACGTTCGTCGAGTGGGCGCTCTGGCCGTCCAGCGACAAAGCATTTAGAACGGCAACGTTCCTCAGATTCAGTGGAAGCCGTCAACCTATCCTTGGCAGCTGTGTCTCTGGTGTTGATATGGTTGCTGATGCAACAAATCGAAGCACAGAAGAGCCCGCTCGTCCGATAGTGCGTGTCGTACATTCTCCCAATTGAGAGTGAGTTTCTTATCGAGTGCAATACAGGAACCCGCAAGGCCGGACCTTATCTCCTTGGACTCTCCGAGTCCTTTGTATCGGAAGATGGACAAGGTCTATCACTCTCTGAAGAATTTCAGGAGAGATGGACAAAAGTAGGAGATGGACATGATGCAAGGGGTTGGTGCAACGCCTCTGTTACGGCCGCTGTGAGACGCCTGCAACAGTCGAATGGCGCGCGGCTGAAGTTGCTTGCTGGAGACATGCCTCCATTCATAGGTATGTGGCAATCGGATGTTGCCGACATTGAGCCACCAACCTTTCGCTTTTTTCATTTCCGCCAGGTGAAGTCAAAGTGGTCCTGGAAAGTGTGGAATCCAAAGCGATGGCCTTGCTCCGCATTCGTGAGGATGAGACGACAGCTGCCTCTGGAGATTGCGGACTCAAGATCGTGGACCTTCGAAATGTGTTGAAAGGGTGCCTTTCCGACGATGATGAGGTTGATTCCAGTAGTTTTAGTTGTATTAGAGTCAGAGAGTATTAATACGAGTCATCTCAGATTGCAAGGCTAGCGGGGGAGAACGGCTGTGGAGTCCATCCGTGGGAAATAATCTGCCAGCGCCAGTGATCACCGAGAAATTTGAATTCCAGCCGTTTGTCCATAAACCACAACAACCGCCTAGTTCAACCCCCAGTTCGCTGCTTTCCTCTCGTCCAACAACTTATGACACTTCCCCTTCCAAGGTTGTCTCTTTCCTGTGGACTCGCTTTGACCGTTCTAATCGTCCTTTTGTTCAGACTGCAACAGATCAGCACATTCTCTTCGGCCCATTTGTTGTTTGCCCCCTTGTCGACACGGACAGACCCCCTTAGGACCAGTTCAGGCCACCCAACTACTTTTTCATCGTCTTCAATTTACCCATGGGATAATTGGGCTATATTCTCTCCATCTCGGTTGCCGCCCAAACCTACATTCCTAGATCGATAGCCCTCCTAGACTCTTCGGACCCCTTCAAAACACATAAATCAACATGATCAACGCTCTCAAAAACCCTTCCTTCTTCCGTCCTATGAGCAGGCCCGCTTCACCTGCTCCCAACACCCCAGCAGGCACAGGTAGACTCCACGACGACCCCCGAACAAGGCAACCCATCCTCTAACCAACAAGCTGTCGCTCAACACCTTCCGCCGCCCGACCCCGACTCCTCTTACTCCTGTTCCAGCACCATCACTCATCCAGGACGGTACTTATCTCGAAATGCTCAGCCTCAAGTTTAGCGAGGCGGTGTCCAAGGCACTTGGCTCAGCCCTCGGGTCCGGTTAACCCAGCTGAAGTGCTCGTAGGAAAGCGTCCTCTGCCAGCTGGCAGAGGCTCGACGCTCGGCTCGGTGATTGCGAGGCAAGTCATATTTGGCCTTTTACGGCAGTTCCATGGAAACTCAACTTCACTGTAGCGAACTCCATGCCGCGCGGGAGAATGCCCATTTACGTCGGGCCATCATTCGAACCTTGCACCGACCCTTCTCGGTCCTGGTCACAACCTATCCTCCATTCTTTTGCCTCTCCTGGCATCCCCCCGCCTTCCTCATCCCACCAGCCCCCAGCGCGCAACTTGCGAATCCAATGCGACGCAGATTCATGCGCTGGGGATCGCCAATTTTGCCGGGGAACTCATCGAAGTTTTTGACAAACTCGAGCTGGGGAACCGGACAATGACCCTCGAGGCGAC
Organism: Coprinopsis sp. MPI-PUGE-AT-0042; assembly: GCA_020736565.1. Taxonomy (NCBI): domain Eukaryota; kingdom Fungi; phylum Basidiomycota; class Agaricomycetes; order Agaricales; family Psathyrellaceae; genus Coprinopsis; species Coprinopsis sp. MPI-PUGE-AT-0042. Next base: position 81,229 of record JAHBOF010000255.1, on the reverse strand, counting down.
GGGCTCAAGTCGATCCGAGAGGGCTTGGGATCCTTGATCACCAAGGTCACTACGCCGTTGATCATGGGTATCCGCAACGAGCTCGTTGCACTTGTGGAGGCCTTGGAATCGCCTGCCAAAGCTCCATCTGGGCTCAAATCGGCTTCCGGACATCAGCACCCTTCTATTGTGACAATGCAGGCTCTTATGCCTTTGTACGCCAAGGCGCTGCACAGATACACTTCTTCTACCCCAGTCGCACTCGTCTCTAGCGAACCTGCTAATCACAGTCTTGTGGAAGGGCATGGTGGCGTTGGCTCACCGACCTGACTTCGGTCCCGCAGCACCCTCCTTCCCCTACCGTCACTTCCACCTCCAGTAAGAAGCGTCGCGGGTCGCCACCCTCGACCACGCCTCCCACGACCCCCCTCCGCCATCTCGATTCACCCTGAAGCTCCCTCCGCCATCTCGCCCCGCATCCCCAAACAGCTTGGTCGCTAGCGCTCCGGCTGCCGACTGTCGCGCACTTTTCAACTTGATCAATACGATTTCTCGACCCGAAGCCGACAACCCCTTGACTACGCTGGCGAGAGAAGCAGTAGATGAGGCATTTGAAGGGTTGCAGTCGTTAGCTGCATTCTTCGAGGGCCTCTCTGCTCGATTTGATGATAAACCTACCTTGGGCCATTGTCACGGAGCTCCAAGCTTTGACCAATGAGATCCCCACCTTGATTGCGCTACCGCCTCTTCTTCGAACCTTTTCTCCCCGCGACGCGTTCTCTGTTTCTGGCATGCTAGGGTTGAGTGAGGAGGAGTACCGACGGGGCATCCTTACCGGGTTCAGCAGGGCAGAGGAATGTGCGGATGCCGTCGGCCACAGGGTGTTGCAGACCCTTCGATCCTCCCCTGAGGTCAACGAGGTCGTCATCAGGTGGCTTGATTATGAGCTCGCCATGGACGCCATTGAGCGTTGACTGCATGGTCTCTCAACCAAGGCGCGAATGCGTCTTCTAGATTTTAGATTCGGAATGTCAACCCAAGATATGTTAGATTTACTGATTTACTTTTCCCGTACTGGTCACCGTGTCAATCCACTCCTTGTTCTTAAAGCCGGTTTCTTTTATTCGTATCTAACGAGCGTTCTTTCGGAAGATAACCAAGTGTTCATGTGGGACAACTTTGACTCTTGACAGTTCACAACTAGATTCACCATGCTTTTCTGTAGCCTACCACAGCTTTCTGTTCTGTTCAATGAAGTACCTGGTTTGAATAGACGTATGGAGGGAGCACAGCCCAAGATAAACTATGGCCAGCATTCATAGCATGCTACCAGGACATGGCAACACCTGGGAAATGTTGGATGTTGAATGACCTCAGTTGAATACACAACTCACCTGGTTCTTGCTTTGCCTTTTGTTTATCAGCCATAAGCCTGGCAGCATGATCATCCAGAATCTGGATATATTTGTGCAATGATGTTCGTTGCCACGAGGTCTGCGTCTGCGCCAGAGTCAACCAGGGCCCACTGGCCAATGTGTTTCCGAAAATACTCACCAGATGTCTCCTGGCCGTCCACTGGAATCAACTCGTCCAATTCGGTCAGCAATTGCCCAATCGTAGGCACCTTCTCAGGTTCAAACGCCTCGACCCTTGCCGGGTCAATGGGAACGCAGACGCGACCTGTCTTGGGGTGAACACAGAAAGGTGCTTTCAGCAAATGGTTTCGATGCTTTGAAACTTCGGCATCGATGCGCGGATAGGTATAGTGTAAGATGATATCCTCCATCGCGTGTTTCATGAGAGTCTGCACGACTGAGTTTTGCGAGCCATTGAAGACGGAGAGGCGGACATACCCGTTGTGGCGAGCCTTGCTTCGTCTCCGTTGACACCTCTTTCTTCAAGTCTTGCCATTTCAGATCGGAGCTCCTTCCTGGATCAGCTTCCCACTTTGGCGGAGGGTACTGACTATTGCGGGAACGGGAAGGAACTCGAGTAGGGTTTCGTATCCTTCTTCTGACGCAAAACAATCTTGGTCTTCGAGTACCAAATCAGTGAACACGGGAACAAGCTCCGTGAGGGCGTCTCTGCAATCCTATGATTGAGACTCCGAGTCTGGTAGAGAAGGAAATGGCTCACTGTAGGGGTGGAGGCAACACTCCCTTGCCTCCGCCGCCTCTCACATTCAACTTCTTGCTCACCTCCTTCCCAGCCCCGACTGTTGTTATGACATTCATCCACCCAACCACGGCTTTTCTCTGCGAATCCGTCAAGGCAATCGCTTCCTCGTCACTTATCCACAAATGGATACCACGTCGACCCGAGTAAACCCATAGAAGCTTCTCATACCCAAATTGATTCCGGATAGAGGCGTCGAGTACCTTGACGGCGGCAGATATCCATCCCCAACATCGTTTGCAGATGGATGCGGAGGTACAGCAGGTGCGAATCGAGTCGTAATCCGTCATATCGATATCGAACACAAGCTCACGAAGTGTGGGCGTGAATGCACCTGGCCTGGCGGTCTTTTTGTCTTTGGGCTGCATTCAACACACCCATTAGTCCCACCCCTCAAGACAGAATCCCAACACGACTCACACGAGCAGAGTAGACAGGTCCGATCTCAAAACGCGTAGGGTTAAGATTGCATACATCTTTCTTAAGTTCTTCAGCTGTATTGAAAGACTTGTAACGCAGGTATACGTCTCCCTGGAGCGTGAATGCGAATTCACGGTGTGTCCACATGCGCGTAGGCATTTGATCATGGTTGAGCCAGTTGAATATTGACTTGAATGGGTATATGCGACGGTAGAAAGTCCCCATGGCCTCTGCTTCCTGTTAGGCTTTTACAATAATTCAGAAGGACCGAGACACAGACCAGGGCTCAGGAAATCGATTTCGGTGGACATTGTGGTCTTGGATGAAGACGCGACCGTGTTGCCCCCCAATTTACGCGTCAAGCACAGCCACAGTTGGATGTGAGCGGCCGTTTTGCGTGTCTGGACCTGTACCATACATTTGTGCTCTTGAAATTGACAAAGAGGGAGATAAAATGTCCGCGCTGTCCGACATCTATTCGAAGCACCCCTATCTCACCAAATCGTTACACGTGGAAGATGACGGCGCGTTGAAAGGCCTGTAAGAAAGAAAAGAACCCCGCAGTCTTGTCTTCTACACAATGCCGCATCCTGTTATCAGTACGTATTCGAGTTAGTCGCAACGAAAGACAATCTTACTTATCTGTGCCAGTCGACACCGATCCAGGCGTGGATGACATCGTCGCCATGTGAGAGCCTTCTTCAAGGGCCATACACCAGCATTCTAACCCTGTTTTCAGCCTCCTGGCGCTCACATCGCCGGAGATCCAGATTGTGGCGTTTGTTTCTGACCTTTGGTGAGACGATCGCGATGCTGAAGCAACTGTTGCTGCGGTCCTAACACACAGGTACTCAGGAAATACCGACCGTGATTCATGCTAGTGAGGTTCTTCCAGCCACACCGCAAGCCTCGCATCTGATGCTTGTAGCTTGAACATCTTCAAAGCATATCAGGCAATTGCACGGCACCTCGAAATCCACCCAGAAGACCAATCCAGGTTTCCGAATTTCAAACCTGAAGTCCCGCCTCTTCTCGTTCGTGGCGCCAAAGGTCCCCTGGGCGGTGAATACCACACCGCGCAGTATTTCCATGGAAGGCAAGGGCCCCTTGTATCCCGGCTGATACTCAATTTACCATGCCTCTCACATTAGAGACGGCCTTGGAAACATATCTGAACGGCACCCTGAGCTGAGTGTAGACGCAGTTACTTTCAATCACCAACAAGCCTGCTTCAGTACAGGACAGGACACTGTAGAGTCCTTGCTAGACCTCATCCGGTCATATCCTTCCCAGTCGCTGACATACATTGTCCTGGGCCCAATGACAAGTCTGGCCCAGATGATGAAGGACAACTCTGCCACTATTATTGACCGAGTCGGACGGTTTGTCTGTATGGGAGGAGCTGTTGACGTCCCAGGGAATACATCCCCTTCCGCAGAGTGTAAGATCGCCTAGACACCTCACCTATCGCCTCTAAACTAATTCACTCCTAGTCAACTTCTTTGCCGACCCATTTGCTGTCAAGGAGCTCATCCTCGACGACACGCGGACAGGTCTTCCCCTCGACCGCTTTATCCTCCTCCCCCTCGACATCACCACACCACATGAGCTACCCTTTGCCAGGGTGTACAAGAAGTTTGTAGACCCCGAGTTTGAGAACAGCAGCACACCGTCCAAGCCCGATGGTAAATCACCCATTACGCACTTTACAAGCTCATTTCTCGAAAGAACAAGGGAGCTCATGATTGAATTTGGCCTCAAGGATGCAATGGAATTGCACGACATTGTAGCCGTGTGGTGCGCCATCTGCAACCCTCCTATTCAGGGCAAAGTTCCAGAAGGTAGCTGTGGCTTGAATGAAGACTGGGTAGCAAGGAAGCGGGTCTTTGACATCGAGAGGTGCGTACGCATTCCGTCTAGCCTCACCTCGATACTTCGCTAATGCTTTGAATGATAGGCATGGAGAGCTCACGCGGGGGATGCTGGTCGTTGACAGGCGCAACGATGCGTCTGCCTATTCGCCGGGCACTAACCGAGCGCAGGTTCAAAAAGAGTCCGGCAACCTTCCTGTGTCGGACCAGCTCTGGGAGTCCACGGCCGTTCCTGCCTTGGTTGAAGTAGAAGCAAAGCCAATCCTAAACCAGCATCCTCGAGGTGTTTGGTGCGTCACGCATACGCCGGGACCTCAGCGCCTGCTGGAGTTGATCCTGAAGAGGATCTGGGGGGTCTCCATGTAGTCGTGATCATGAGTATTCAGCTAGACACGAAGCAAACAACGTTTGGTGCGAGCAGAATCCTATCAACACATACTAAGACCGGTGTCAATTGACTTTCATATGGGGCAGACCACCGAATGACCAAGGCTCTCAGCGGGTCATGACCTCCTGACTGGGTCATGTGAGCGTAGAAGTGTCCCCTGTGATAGAAACAGCATTGCATTGAATTGAAGTCAAACTTCAAAATGCATTATGGGGTGAGCACGAGGTCTGGAATCCCAATCCGCAGCCTCTGATGCTTCTGAATTGATAACATAAAAAGGTGCTCGTCTTGCGAGTATCACCATTCTTTCCTCCCCTTTGAATTCCCCCATTACCATAATGGAGAAATATCGAGGGGATGAGATCGTTTCTTCCGGCAAATTCGTATCCTACTTGAAGTATACATGCACCAACAGCCAGAACCAGCAGCTCCTGTCTCCCCTTTGCGGAATGGGTTGGAAGCTGATGATGTATACTGGGTCTGGCTCCTCCACCTTGGAGTTCAGGTTCTTCCCCGACTTCTTATACAATGTGCCTCTGGGCAACCTCACTGTTGAGTTCATCGTGGTGTCTGCTAGGAAGGATTCGGGCCTCGATATGCGCCGAGAGCCAACTACGACGACAGTATCACTTCCTTCTGGAAGCGCTTACTACAATTGTCAGGTATATGGGAGTCAGTACAACGATACCAGCCGCTTCCTTGCGCTCCACAACTTGGCCCAGGCTTCTCAATGGGAGGTGTTCGTTCAACTATCCGTGAAGATACCTGCCATCAATGTATCGCCTGGAAGGACAATTCCAGCTGATTACACCACCGTCCGGATTAAATCAATGCTCAGTTTCCATGCTTTCCGGAGCCGAGGTTACGGATGCCAAGTTCTTCCTCCTTTCGCGGACCTCTCCCGCCACAGGGCCGTACGGCCCTCGCGGTTTGTGGGTCAATGCTGGCCTCCTTCGCGGACGATCAGATGAACTTGATGAAAGTATGTCTATCGAGTGAAGCGAGGACTTGAATACTCACCATACTCGCCGCTGTGCTCTAGTGCTGTTCGGCGATAGCTTCCAAGCCGAAACCCAGGATTTGGATGCTCCCTATTCGGAGAATCGAATTCCAAATCTGGACTCTGATAATCACGACTTCCCGGAGGACAGCGATCTTGAAGAAGATGAATTGGATCATTGGGAGGAGGAAATGGACCGCAAGGGAAAGGGCAAACTTGTGCTGGAAAGCTCTGAAACAGAAAACACGCACAACTCGCCTGCTTCTGCTAGCGGTGCCCCATGCGACTCCTCAACAGAATCTAGGTGCGTGGATCAAGGGCGAAAGAGCGTATTGGCGACAGTCCTAATCGACAACGTGACAGCATCAGTGCAAGCGCAAGCAGGATCAACGGCTCAGGCAACGCAGAGGTTTCCTCCAAGACGACTCCTGCGAAGATGCCAAAGAGGGTTGGTCGGGCCATCTGCATCCAGGGCCATGCATATCGGACGTGCGTATACGCCGCGAAAGTATCTGTAAGCGACGATTGACCTCAGTAACAGTTGGCAAGCATTCGTGTTCTACCTGATGACAGGGGAAGTCACATTCCTACCTCTCACTTCATCAGGCAAGAGAGCGACTGTCCAGCAACGCCTGGACGAGGAAGGTACCATTGCATGTTCCCCGAAATCGATGTATCATTTGGCTGAAAAGGTGGGCATCAAATAACCTTGCAGTTCTCCGCATTTATCGATATATTGGTGATAGTTCGGAGTGCCTGAGTTGAGCCGGCTTTCCCTCGAGGACCTAGAAAAGGGCATAAGCGAAAAGAATGCTGTTGAGGAAGCATTTAGTCGCTTTTTCGGGCTGTGAGTTTGTTCCCGCCAGATCATGCCTCCCTGTGCTGAATGAATGCCTGGTCCCATTTGCTTTTGTATAGGTATCCGGCGCTGACGCACTTAGTCTCGGGGTATATTACCACACATATGACCCCAAACCTGGCTTTCAAGTTTGACGAAGCACTGAAAAGCATCATTCCCAAGACAAACTTCGATGTGGTCTCGCTGACGTTTCAGAAGATGCACAAGCTTCCGCTCGAGGATGAAAAAGAAGACAGGCGACTGCCTGCTATTGGAAGTAGTATTGATCCATTTGAAACGATGGGAGAGCAGGAAAGAACTGGCAAGAAACTCAAAAAGAAGAAGGGAGGGAGATAGTGTGAATCGTGGTTAATGGGAAGAGCTCATTGAGCGCTGCCATATCCTCCCAGGAATACCGAATGTACCGCCCCGCCTTGACACTTCCTCCAACTCATCTGGTTTAATATCCATCCCCACTGCTCCCCTAACCTCTATGTCAATACCTCTTTGTTTCGTTTCATCAAATGTCATCGTTGTTTCAACAAGACCTGAGATTGGAGGGCGCTCTGGTGATGTCAAGACAATTCGAGGCCGGTGTGTGGTCGATACTGATAGAGGGTCGAAGACGGTGTCGTTGGAGACATCTTGGTGGGGCAGGTACACATTGACCGGAAGGTACTTGGGGCGATACGATCCTGAAGGCCTGGCATGAATACAATCTGTGTGCTGAATACTGAACGGGATATACCTGATAAAATAGAATTGAGGTCGACCATATCTTCGTCGGCCAACTCCGCTGGAGCAGATGGACCTTCAGGTTTCCAGTCGCAGCCCTTCAGCATCTCGTTTAGCCAGCATTGCTCTCGAACGATCTCCAAACAGGGTCAGTATTGGCCGCCTAGATTGGAGCCCCAGGCATACCTCAAGAATTCCCCATACTTCTTTCAACGTATGGACAGGGACTCTCTCCAGTTTAAAGCCAGGCTCTTCGGGGGACGCAAGGCGGAGCTTTAGTGGCGGGTGTGCTTGAGAGGGAGAGTTCTAAAACGCATGTAAGCCTGGGTCAAGGTGCTTTCCGACACTCGTTTCCACCTACGTATGTAGCCGCGTAGAATTCAGACGGGCTTGCATCGTCTGGGTTCAGCTAGCACGTAGATAGTCAGACATGAGATTGGCAGCGGTGTAATGAGACATACGAGGAGATCAACCCAGCTCTTTCCTCGGAAGACCTGAAGGGTATTCATCACGTCCATCGACCCCATGCCACCCAGGGGATTGAGCACAAGTTCGATCTCTCGCATTCGCGATTGGCTAACAACCACCCCTTCTGTCTTCCCATTCGCAGTGAAGTCCAAGACCCACTCGTACAGACCAGAACCTGGCTCGTCCGATAGCAAGATTTCGTCCACAATCTGTGGGAATGTGAAGTCAATATCTGACCCCGACCCCAATGGAAATGTGGGTCTGGTTGCGAAAGTGGAAACGTGCATCGAGGAGGGGAGAGATGGGATGGACACGCGGGCCAAGACCAATGTAGCCAGAGTGGCGCCATTTGGGAGTTGCGATAGTTTGGAGCGGAGAAATGGGAGGGGGACATCGAGAGGGAGCGGTGCAGGGGGCTGTTTTTGGAGAGGTTTGGGCGATTCGCGAAGCATTGACAGGTAAGCTAGAGGTGAGACGTAGACAAGAAAAGACAACGAAGGGGCAAGCAGATAGGGAATTGGAAGAGCATGGCTGCGACGAAGGAAGATATCCAAAGCAACTGTCTGCTGATTCGATGAGCTATGTGCTTGTAAGTAGAGAGAAGGTGTGAATATTTTACGAGCACACTTACGAGGCGACAGCAGACGCCTCCTTAGCCGCAAAGGTTTCCAGCGTTGGGTTGACCTCATCCAAGGCGGTAAACCATTTTAATCCTCCATCATGTTGCCTCTGCGTTAGGTTGTCGAGCATGACTAGGTACTTGAGTTGAAGCAGTACGCTCTCTCCAAGCCGAGCGGCCTCTTTGGGATCCCGGGCATCGTCTGCTTGTTGCACTGCAACGACAAATGCTTGAATGGTGTTCTGCAGGAAGCCGTCGAGAGAGGTTGAGGGTGCCTGAGGGCTAGGGATAGCATACGAAGTCTTCGCTCTCGAGATTGTCAGACGAGGTCGTAAGGGATTCGTCCTTTCGATCGCAAAGTCGACATCGACAACCACCACCTTTCCTGCCAGCAAGACGGTAGGCATATCCGTACCTTTATCGTCTCTAAAGGTTTGCAGCCCAGAAAGCTTGCCCCAGCTTTCGAGTCTTGCAAGACACCATTCAGGAATTTGGTCTGGAATGAGGGGAATGCTTTCTCCGTAGTTGATATTGGTACGATGGCGGAGGGCACTTATGATATGCCGACTCTTCTGCTCGGACTACTACACAGAGCGCAGTTGAGAGAGATCCCGTGAAGAAGACGAATGCGCCTGACCGTGTACAATGTATGGGCAATACCCGATCCTTCTCGTAGCAAGGAGACCAGCTTTGGGTTCGTCCAACTGGCTGTACTGTATGCTGAAAGTGATTCAGAGATGTTGCTCGTTGCCTGTACAAGGTCTTTGAGCATCGCAACCGAGTCCGATGTTTTGGCAGCGAATGAATGAATGACATCCTCTGGAAGAACGTCATACTCTTGAAATTTGTTCAGCGAAGAGTCCAAGGTTTGCGAAGTCGGTTGTGGTGGTTGCATCTCAAGCCGCGACGCGCTTACTTGGGGCGGGAGCTGATCAGTAAATATCATTGTTCAGGTAAGTGTGCAAGAGGTCATGATTGTCTATATCTGAATCATAGTATATGCGATGATGTCTAGGATGTTAGGATGTATTGTTGTCCATGTCCGTAAGGCTATGGTCGAGAGAAGGAAGGCGCTCCAGGAACACGTCCCATATCTTGCGATTCGAAGAATCCAGGCTGAGGGGGAAAGTCTGCAGGAGTGGCGAATGGCGTCTTGGGCGACGCTTGTGAAGCTGGGCTGCGCATCTGAGAGAACGGAGGTTTTCCATTCGACGATGGCAGCAACACTGGTTGCACAGGCATAGTGTATGTGATGTCCAGCTCTTCCAGGACCGTCTTGAGATTGCGCATGAACGCGTTGCGCCGAGTCCAACGGCCACCCCAGTCCTGCCAATTTGCACGGTCTACATGAGGGCAGAGTTAGCCTCAGCAGTAGGGCATAGCGCAAATGTCCTTACGTTCAATCGCGACAATGAGGTGAATGGCATTCTGGTACTCCATCTTATCAATGTTGAGAGCAAAACCAGACCATTCACGGTTGTTCTCGTCGATATAGGTCGCTATCTTGCCCTTCAGCTGCTCAATGAGCTCCAGGGGGGTTGAATACGCCACCATGAGGTTCGTCGTCTCCCACCTAGGTTACACCGATTAATGCAAAGGGCAGTCGGTAAACGAACTGCGACTTACATTGACTTGCTTCTCCGCAGATTGTGCACAAGTTTCTCGTTGGCAAGCTGTGAATTAGGCGCAATGATCTCCATTCCGTCGACCCTACGGAAGGTCGTCGAAAACAGGCCAAACTCCTTGACGAATAGGATCTAGTACAAGCTCTTCAGCATACGGACTCCTGAAGACTTTAGAGCACTTGCATTGTCGTCGATGATCACAAGATCGCCGATATCGAAAACATGTGTAGAAAAGATAAAGATGAGCTGCGTGACCCGACCGCGTCAGGACGTGAAATCACAGTGCAACTCGAGGCTACTGACGGATTCGAACAAGGTTTGGGCAGAGTTCCCAAAGATGAAGGAAAACCCAAGGACGACAGTGGCGAGAGGCACAAGCGAGGAGATACCTCGCTGGAAGATGAGCAAAGAGATAAAGATAACCAGGAGGAGGGTGACAGCGAGAAGAACAGCATCTAATTTTGCAACGATTGAGCCCACATCCTAATTAAAGATTAGCCTACCGATGTAGGAGAGGCAAACTAATGTGACGCACCTTGAGCCCAGCAACCAGAGCTTTGCGTTCCCGATAGATCCTTTGTACAGCTTCCCTCATTTCTCGCTTTGAGATATCGCCGTTACCATCCTTGTCAAACTTCGAAAAGGCTTCGTGCTGGAAATGCCCAGTCAGCGATCTACGGCTGTGAACGTGCCTGAATACACGTACCGCTTCAGATGTTGAGTTAAAGTAGGGGTAGAAATCTGGAGAGAGTATGTCAGGTCGCACAAATGCATACTTCGCCAGAACTCACCCTCGACAACAAGGTGGGACCGTGGAGGATTAACAGCACTGAGAGCCGCAAAGAGCTTGCGAGCTAATTTTCGAGCGGAATGCACGCCACCAATGTCCACCACGTTTTTGTTGAATTTGGAGTCCTTGAGGGCGACCTGTGCGATCGCTCCTCCAACCTGTATACAAGAAGGGCTGTTCAGTATACTTCCCCTAAGCAATCGATACCTGCGTACCTGGTCTACGATGACGTTGGCCACGTTCTTGTTTTGCTTCCGCTGCCTCTTGGCTGGCGGAGAGTCAGAGGGGAAGTCCGACTTGCCACTTGATTTAGGTGTTGCGGTATTCCAGACATCGAAAGCAGAGCTGCTCGCTCCCCTCGGCCCTTTGCGATACGGAGACTTCTTCATTGGGGTAGGAGCGGCGGTGGACAGATGGTCCAGAGCGCGGAGAGCAAGTCTGTTCTCAGTGAGCCGATCTGCAAGTGCGGTTTGGTGAAACCTAATGGCGATGTAGTGTAAGATAGTCTTCTCTAGTAGGAGGAGCATAGCTGCGGCGAATAACGCCTGTTTCGATTAGCATATTGCATGAGCATTCGAGGGTGTCTGACAAGCATACCTGCATGAGCTGGTTGATCGTTCGCCAGTAGCGTCCTGGGGGATGATATACAAGCCGGATGACAGAAAGGGCGACCCAGGTCCATACAACATCCAGGGCAATCTTGAAATATAACTTGATGGCCATGAATAACTAGAGTTTTGAGATTAGTATGCTAACAAGTATCCCTTGTTGCTGGAAACTCACGTCGACTTGGATGGTGAGCCGTTCAACTTGACCAGGGGCGAAAGCATTGGTGAGGGCAATGACGAGGTGGGGAATGCCATCGACCACGACATACGTCGCACAACACGCAGCCCACACAATCGTCAACCACAACGACCAGACGTGGACGTGTATCTTGACGGGACTCTCCCGGAACCGCACGTTCACAACCACGAGGGGGGTGACGAGAACAAGTACTCCGAGAGCCGCAATCAAGAAGACTCTCATGAACCGCGAAAGCTTCATGAACGCGAGCCATAGCTTGCGGCCTCTCTGGGCCTCGATCTTCACTTGCTGGGGGGGAGCGTCATCGTCTTTGTCCCAGTCAAAGTCGTCGTCTTCATCAGTGGTGTGCCCGGATGTCGAGCTCGTGTCGGTTCGGAGTCTGGTACGTGTGGGCTTCCGAAAGTCATCATCATCTAAAGTTTCGAGCTTCAGAGGCTCGGGAACGCGAGAAGGATTGGCCATGACCTGGTCAGAGAGAAAGAGTCACCGTATTTAACCCTCGTTGCTGGGGCCCGGGGACTGCTCCACAAGGCTTCTCGGCTACATAATGTTCCAGAGGATCGTCCTTCATGTAATGATTCCGTTGCATGGACCTGCAATAGCGTCATAGCATTATGAGGGTGCAAATGGGAGGGAAATAGGAGCAAAGGACTACAATGACAACAAAGGACTGGCTATCCAAAAAGTAAAGTAACTACAGAAGAAGTAACATATGGTGTCTCTATAAAATCCACAGAAGTAGGTATAAATTATCATGTAGGAGGCCAGGCGGTTCCCTGCGTGGCCACGTCTTCGCCCCAACGCTCCCATAGGAATGATCGAAATTGCAGAACATGAACCGCGATATTGTCCAATGTCTTTTGTCCAAACGCCTTGAAGTCTTGCTGACGCAATAAATGAAGAAGAGATTTCCAAGTAGTTGCTGAGAGGTTGGGGGATGCAGCCTGCGATTTGAAAGTGGAGAGGTGGAGGAGAGGGTTGTATGGGTCATAATAGGTCGTCAAGAATGTGTCGTAAGACCATGAGGAATAAAGACTGATGATGGTTAGAGCAGAACGAGGGAGACGAGAGACTGTTACTCACTAATAGAAGAAGCCGGCCAACAGCAACTGGAGCAAAACCAAAGATAGGAATCCAAGGGACCAAAGTGAAGATCGCGATGTGATATACTTCAAGGTAGGCTGGAGCGGTGTATGAGCGATAGTGCCAATCGCGCTCGATGATGTACTCACCTGAGAGTTCGCAGGCTTCAAAGACTTGGCCTGCTCTTTCACGATCGCGGTTGCTTCTCCCAATTCCTTGACCAACTTTCTCCGCTTCTCTCTCGAAGCCAACGAGACCGAGTCAAGCTCCTTGATATGCGCGAGATCAGACTTTAACAGAGAGCTAGAGCTTTGAGAAAGATTAGAATAGGATGGGCATAAATTTGTTCGGCAGACGTACCGATCCAAATCATGGATTTCGCTCACAAGCTGATCCAGCCCTTGCTTGACCTTGGAAAGGATTTGCTCGCGGCTCTCGCCAACTGGTGCTCCCTCCTCTTCCTTCACCAAACTCTCTTCCAGTCCGTCCACACTAGGATCCTCAACTGCATTACCCAATGCGTCGACAAATCGTATGGGCTGCCGTCGAGGTGTCTTGATCGAGCTAAAGTCCATCTTGCGATCCTCCTCTTCCCGAGTCTCGTTTCCGTACGCATCTAGCACCCGCACACTTGGAGTCTTGCGCTTGCTGGGGGACAGTTGCTCCACTTCAGGGCTAGCAGGAGGCGTCTGGAGAGACGCCGTCTCTGGCTGTGACCTCACTGGAGCAGTATCAGATGCAGCAGACTCGTCACCAGTGTCCGTCGCGAATTCGCGAGTATCTGATGGCTGAGGATCGAACCGGACCTTCATGACACTCTTGCGAGCGGCGGGCGTCTGGACCCAAGCCCCGGGCGCTGCAGGCGTCTGAGCATTGTGGTATTTCCCTCTAGGCAGCGACGACACAGGAGTCACAAGCCCGAGCATCTGCGGCGGTTGGCCCTGACCGTCCTCCGTGTCAGCAGCACTCGAGTCGAAGCCATTCGGCCCACCCTCCGGCTCTGTGTCGGTTTCCACCGACTGGTCAACATACTCCACCTTTTTGGGAGCAGGTGTGGCTAGCCAACCACCAGGGGGCTTTGGTGTCTCAATGGCACTCCAATTCGCAGCATTCGATGGCGGTGCCAGGAAATTACTCCTCTGTGATGAAGAGTCAGAGTACGCGCGACTCCGGCGTCTCGGTGCGGGTGTGTTGAGCCATCCGCCAGGAGGCTTGGGAGTTTTCGCTGCCGTGTTGTTGGGGTCTGAAGGGAACAAGCGCGTGGGTGCTGGCGTCGACCATGGGCCTTCACTTTCCGATTCGTCGGTCGGGGGTCCGGGCAGCTCAGGGACTTCAAAGGAACGTTGAGGTGAGTCTGGCTCAACCCGTGACTGAGAGGACGATGCAGCATGGCGGGGAGGTGTTGCCGTGAAGGAGGGGAGCTCGTGTGCCGAAGAGTCGCCTTGGTCCGAGTCAGAGGGCACATCCGTATCATAGTGTGCCTCTTCTGGTCGTTGTTCGTTGTCGGTGAGGTCTTCTGGTTGGGATGGGGGGTCATCTTCAGGTGGTGGCTCGACCGTTTTCAATGTTGGCGTCCGGTCAGCCGATGACTGATCATCTTGAGCAGGCGGCTGTAGTCCTGCATCAGGCTGAGCCATCCATTCGTTGTCGCTGAGTGAAGACGAGATGTCCATGTCAGCTGTGCCATCGTGTCTCTCCAACGGTTCAGTGGGTTGAGCACGGATAGATCTGTTCTTTCTCGGCGAGACGGGTATCAGGCTTCGGCGTGGTACGCGAAGTGTCGACTGCTCCCCTATACTCGTTGCCGGGGCGGGGGATTTCGCTGGAGGAGGAAGAGACAAACGGTTGGATCGGGAGATCGTGCGACTACCAGAGGGGCTGGCCCCTAGCTCACGGACAGCTGCGGACGATAGTATCGAGGGGCTGCTGAGCCGCTTCTGTGAAGGAGAGGAAGTCGAGTCCCTTGGGATTGCTCCAAACCGACCGGCCGACCTTGGCGAGGACTCTGGAGTGCGGGCGATCGTCTGGTTGATGCGACTGCGAATTTCCGCCAAGGATCGTGGGGAGGTCAGCCTGGATGCCGAGGAAGGGGGGTTGTAGTCTTCATCCCCATCCCCGTCAACGCTACCATTCGACGAAATGCTGCTCGTTCGCGCCCTTGCCACATGCCAGATAGGCCGAGGAGACATCCAATTCCTTTCGCGTTCATGTACAATCAAAGGGAGAATACCCTCTTCGTCCTGGCTTCCATTAAGAGAGTGTGTAGGTGAATCTTCGCGCTCTGCGGTCAGAGAGTTATGGCGTCGTAGCGCTTGATACACAGATGGTGGCAGCTGATATGGCTCTCGATTCGACGGTGTGCTGGCTGTTGTCAAGCTCTGAGTTCGTTGCCGATCGATTGCAGGAGGCGAACGCAGGTTAGCAATTGAGGAGGTTCGAGATAGATCCCGGTTTGGCTTATTCCAATCTCTTTCTCGCTCTCGCACATGATCCTGGTCCAAATCCGCCATACGGTCCCTGTCTTTTGGACTCGTCAGCACAGTGCACAGCTAGAGCAAGGCAAGGGAACTTACATTCGGCTTGACTAAAGGTGCTGCTTCGGGACGACGAATTTGAAGAAACGACTCTCGCCTTCGGTGACCTGCCTGGTATGGAATGTAGCGAGCCTGCTCGCGAGAGGGAACCTGCGGATGCTTCATGCAAGGAAAGTCTCGGGGAACGTGCATGTGCCGGTCTATCGAGTGGACTGGATGAGAGTTTCTTGATATGCCGGACTGTAGAGGGCGCTAGAGACGGGTAGAAGGTGAGCTCATTGCCTTGTATTCCATTGTGCCGAACACTAACTGGAGACATGATTAGGTGCTGGAGTTCTGCTAGTGGAGGCATCGGGTTGCGAGCCTGTCGCTTGTCAGTCGCGGATGGCACAAGGGGTAAAAGTGCGTACTTGTTCTGGGTGGGGAGGAAGGTCTTTCAGGCGTATCTGGCGGGTCGTCCTCGGGAGCCGAGTTACTCGGGAAATCAACATTCTGCTCGACCTCTGAGGCATTTGCAGGTTCCACAAACTTGGAGGGAAAATCTTCATAGGTATCCGCGTTATCAATGAATCGCTGCATTTCAGAGTCGTGGTCCAATAGATCTTGGGAGACCATGAGATTTGAAGGGTGCATGATATTCGGAAGAACTCACTCGACTGCAGCTGAAAACCGGAATTCATGGACATCTGCATGGACTGCTGTGGTGTGCTTGTAGCAGCCGGAGGCGAGGCTCGAGAAGAGTTGAGTTCCCTGAGAAGATCTGCCGTGTCGTCGCTGAGATCTCCTACAAGGGCATTAAGATGGCAAAAACAAGCGGACAAGTGCAAGTCTTACCATCCTGCTGAGACGTGCCTTCGTCGCCAGATGTATTCATGAACCGCTGACGAAGGACATCCAAACCTGAATGTTGTGGTTTGCTCTTGAAGGACGGCTGGCTCTTCCGCGAATGGCCTAAATGAACTGTTAGGGCCTGCACGAGGCAGCAGGGATTGAGATGCCACGCACGATATAGGTTTTCGACCTCTTCATCACTCAAACTCAAACTCTTCCGCTTCGCCCTATGTTGTCCTCTTTCCAGTCTTGGACTTGTTTCGACCTCACTGGTGTCAATGCTATTTCTCCTTGGCCGCTGTTGTTGTTTTTGAGGTGTGTCGCCGGGTGGCCGCAGGGCATTGGAAAAAATGCTACGAATGCTGGTGTGGGCTGCGCTAGGGGCCCTATTTACTTGTGTAGAGATGTCCATATCCGAGTCAGATTCATAATTTGCCACAGATTTGGGGGGTTGTGTGGCCACAGGTGTCGCATCGGGAGAGAGAGAGCCATTTGGGACGCGACTGAGAATGGCGCGTAGCCGTGCGGCAGGTGTTTGGAGGTCGTTCTCTGCGCTAGGCAGCTTGTTCAACGCCTGTATCCGAGGGGTTGCATGCTCGTCGCTCTCGAGGTTGTCACTTTCGAGATCGCTAAAGTCGACGTCGACGAGCTGAGTGAGCTCCGGCAAGCGGGACGGCCCAGCCTGCAGGCTCGACGCGGTTGTTGCGACGCTGTCGTCAACGTTGCCGAGGCCTGTCCTGGTGAGACGACGACGACCGTAGGCCAGAGGGGTCTCCATAGCGGAGAGTCAACGCGCAGAGAACAACTCGCGCTAAAGGAAAACACACAGACGACGGCCCGAACACGTGACTATTCCGAAATACAATGAATTTAATTATGGCCGACAAACGATCGAACAAGACGTTCCCAGCATCCACCGAGCTGCATATGTTCGCCTTGACAACTCTCCAGTACAACGTCTCCCCGCTCATCCAACTTTCGCAGGCCGATCCAGTCCTCCGTATACAAGGGCTGCAGTCGCATTGGGATGATTGCCTTGTCTCCTACAAATGGCTGCTGTACTGCAAATTGCATGTCGTCTGGAATAGCTTCGGAGCCAAACCACGAGCTTTCCTTGGGTACCACTGTCCGATCTTCCGTAAACACCACAAGAACAAGCTTGTTGAGGGACGCCAGATTATGTGCATAGGTCACATTCCTTTCCTCAGGCCTTTCATTGTTGATGGAAGCCAGGAAATGATTGGCTCGTAGGTAGGTTGGATACGCTGAGGGGTTGCGGAAGTACTGGGCCTATGACATGTTAGCTTGTGAAGAGCCAACGACCAGGTCACTCACCTGGATGAGGTTCTGTTGCGCCCAGTCTCCGTATACAGCAGCCTTGGTTGCTCGACGCGCAACTTGGCAGAGAAAGTCGAATCGAGCGCAGAGAGGAATGTCGGAAATGCCCATATGCTGAGAACCAAAGGTGATCAAGTTGTGCATCTTGGGGCTGTTGTACCGCTCAACGTAGGCTCGGAGGAACTGGCCGCCTGTCCCAACTCAATCGTAGTCTTCACTAGAGCGCAGCCTTCACGCACCTTGCGAAAACCCAATAGCATCGAAACCCTCTTGCAACTCGGGTATGGACGATAGCTGTTCAGCCACCAGCGCAACTTGCTCATCCACATTCCCGTACTGGATTTCACGTCAATGGTTCGGCTCTTGTGATTACTTGCGGACATACAAAGCCTGCTTTGCGGTCGGCATCCAGGTCTTTGTCAATGTACACAGAGTGAATAAAGATCCCTGGATGCACTTCCTTGATCATATCCCCGAATTCCACCATTCCAGGCGAAGAATGGGAATCACCTGCTTGGATGTCAACGTACGCTACATTACAGGGCTTGATCAATCGCATACCGAGTCCATGCCAGATAACCAAGGGCCGCGGGCTGGGGACAACCGCAGCGTAAACGAGTGAATAGAACACGACTGCGGTCGCGATGATGAGAGCAAGAGACAACATGAGGAACGCGGATCAGTTCAGCACAGGCTATGATTCTGACATGATGTAGATACAGCACACAACCCCTCGTTACTTTCCTATTTGACTCTCATACAGTTTCTGCTGCTTATCCCATGCCTTCTTCAACGTCTTCTTCTTGGACTTGGTGACCTCCTCGCCCTGCGCATCCTTCGTGGGGAGACCATCCTCATCCCACTCCGAATACTCTTCCGTCCGGAACATGTCCTGCGGTCTCACTTTTGCCTTCTCCGCCTTCTCCCTCTCCAGCCTCTCAGCTTCGGCCTTTGCAGCCGCCTTCTTTGCTTCCTTTTCCTGCTGAACTCGAACCTTGGCGTCACGAACAGCGAGCAGCTCAGCGGGGTCTCCAAACTTGATCAGGGCAGGCTCGCCTATCGAGCTATCACGGTCTTCCAAAGCTACACCGAGTTGGAGGAGCTGGTTGTCTCGAAGGCTATCGGAGAGTTTGAGGAGTTCTTGGCAAACAGGGACATCCTTGTTAGCGATGGCGAGCGCTTTGACTTGGTCCCGGAATTGAGAGAGAACTTGGACAAAGGGCAGGGCGGCAGCTTCCTTGTTCTGCACAGAGCTTGACGCTCCCGTCGAGTCCGATCCCCAGCCAATAACATCTGAGGATCCAACTGCCGATAGACCAAAGATACGGAGCATCTTTGTGACCCATCGTGCAACCTCGTTTAGCCCAGTGATCGAAACGTATGCGTCAGGGTTATTGGCCGATTTCTGGTTGTTCTTGAGGTATGTGTTGGTCTTGCTGATCAATTCGAGGATGCTTGATAGAGCACCGCTGGTGTTGAAGGAATCGCAGAGAGCACTGTGCAGCTCTTTCTGGGCAGTCTCCAAGCTATCGGTACGTCAGCCACTTGTCTTGCATCGCCAAGTAGGCAACTCACTCGTTGAAAAGTTGCTTTTCCTGAGCCCTAAAAAGGTGTTTTTGACGCGGTCCACCACTTGACTCAGACTCCCGAGTGAGCGCCTCCACGTTGGAGAAGAAGTTCGAGACGGTCTTCTCCCAAAGATCAACCTCGGCTCGGAAGTTTTGCGATATCTCCAAACCACCCTTCCACCCTCCCATCATAAATAGAATGCGCAATTTCCTTGCAGTCCAGTCACCGCTTGCGAGCGCATCCCTGATACTGATAAAGTTCTTCAAGGACTTCGACATTTTGCTGCCGGCAATCGATAGATGCCCCATGTGGATAAAGTAGTTGACCCATTGGATAGGGCCACCAGACTCTTTCGGTGACTTGTGCCAGTAGGCTTCCGCTTGCGCAAGTTCGTTGTCGTGATGCGGGAACGCAAGGTCGATTCCTCCAGAGTGAATGTCGAATTGACCACCGAGGACTTCACTAGCCATGGCAGAACATTCAATGTGCCATCCCGGGCGTCCTGGCAACTTGTGGGTTAAACAGCGCTGAGGACGTGATGCTGTCACTCACCGTGTCCCCAGGGACTCTCCCAACCGGGTTCCCCAGTACGACTCTTTTTCCATAGAGCAAAATCTCGTGGGCTGCGCTTTTGGGCTTTCTCGTTTTGAATCTCGGCCTCGGATGCTGTCTTGACTTCAACAGGGTTGACGGCAGGAGGGTCTTCCTCTTGCTTAGCCTCCCCTCTACGGTTCCCAGGTTCCAGCTTCGCATAGTAATGTCCTGCTTTCTCGAATGCATTGACATCAAAGTAGACGGTGCCCCCAGGGATCGCATACGCGAAGCCATTATCAATGATCTGTTGAACGAATGTGATGTTCTCCGGGATGAATTCGCTAACACGAGTGGTGACTGTCGGGGGCAGGATGTTGAGCGTCCGCAGATCTTCGTTAAAGTGGTTCTCCCAGAACGCAGCATAATCGGCGAAAATGGCGTGCTGTTCCGGTGATATTTCGCTCTTCTTTGTCTCGCCGAGGTATAGTGAAAGGACTGTGTCGATTTGGGAGTAGAATTCGTCAGGATTAGATGATGCACCAGCGGCAAGGGCCTTTGCAACGCTCTCTAGTGCAAGGATGCGGTTTTTGAAGATGGTTTGAGTCTCGTCGAGGATGGGAGCGTCTAGAATGTCTTTTTGAGTCCGAATGTACTCCGGCAGCTTCTCTATCGACACAGTGTCATGAGGAAATCCGACGGTATCGGCGGCATACTTGTCATATGCGTGGCGGGTTTCGCTGAGGACTTGTGCATCAATTGCAAGGTGCTCTGAGCGATATTTGGCCATGAAATGTCGCTCGCGAGCGCGTTTGATGATCTACCCATATACGATTAATAAATCTCTCGCTGTAGAGGGACGAACAGGCGCACCTTATCGTCTACATCAGTGACATTCTGCACGAATTCGACTTCGTAACCAAAATAATCCCGCATTATCCGACGAAGCACATCTGTGGTCAGATAGTTCCTAGCATGTCCCAAGTGGCTAGCATCGTAGACAGTTGGGCCGCAGCAGTACCAGGTGACTTTCCGGCCTGTGGGATCGACAGGAACGAAGGGCGTCTTTGCCTTGGTCAACGAATTGTAGAGAACGAGGGGTGTCCCAGAGAGATCATGAGGTCGAGGAGGGCTCCATTTAGGAGGATCTCTGTTTTCCAAAGCCATTCAGCTAGTCCTGGAAGATGTGGGTATGCAAAATATTATGAGTAGCTACAGTCGTTGACTCGATCAAGAGCTGATCTAATTAAACGAGCGCTGAATCTTCGGTGATTGCCGACCTCAAGTCGAGGGTTCGACTCTGCGCTGTCTCTACTTGATTCATGAGGTTGCGCGAGAAGGCGGAGACAACACAAGTGCTACTGATAAGCTCAGGCTATCAGCATATACTCGTAAAGCTACTCCATTATACCACGACACCAGTCCGTCCGAGGACTTAATCCTCAGTTTCCGCCCAGTCGCAGTGTAGATTTCAAGTTTCTCGGGATCAGCTTGGCTTGCAGCCAGAGTCCCTTCTCTTACAATCCCAAGTTATTTGCCATCCGCGTACCGCACTTGACCGTCGATTCAGTCCTGCAAGATCCTCCCGGCGCGAAAGGGGCTTTATGGTGAAGCATGAGCGCTCAGCCTGGAGGTCCTATGAACCCCCTCACTCGCTGGCTCCTTCTACACGACCGAGAGCAACCTTCCCGAGCGCCCGTCTTCGAGCGTCGAGGATCGAGCTCCTGGCATTTGCGTTACGCCGTGCCCGTGAACTCCTTGATGATCACACGACTGCTATCTCACCGAGTGCTTCTTTCGATTCAAGATCTCTATCATGACAAGTGATATTTTTAGACTTGAAAGGCATATCAGGTTGTGCTGCTGATAAGCCACTAGGTTCTCAAATTCCACCGACGCTTGCGCCCAATATTATAAAACTTCCAAAGAATAGCCTTCAGCTATCCAATCTCAGTTGGTGTCCTGAGCAGGCTCGGCGTTTGATCTCTCATTGTCTCTTTAGTACCCCACACGGTGCAGATTCGTCCACGGACTCCTCTTCTTAAGCTCGTGTGTATTTTACTTCGCAGCGCACGAGATTAAATAAACGGACGGCACATGCTCATCCCGACATTCCATCAATCCTCACTTTTTCAGCCTCCATTCTCCAAGGGGCTTCGCATGGTATCAAGTGCACGCCTCCCCACAACCTCCGTGCTCAACAGCTAGATGGCTGTGGTTCACAAGCATAAGATGGATTCAATGTGAAAGATAAAGCTGTCCGGTTTCCGCGCAAGGCCGTCGGATAGAGTTGAGGGGTCAATCAAACTCATGTGGGTCTTTCAGCACTGGGTGAAGATTGACAGATACGATAAAGGAAGCACATGGGTTTCGTGTCAAAGGATATCAATGAAAAGTCTGTATTCCGCCTCTACTAGGCGCATGCAAAGTTGTCCTCCTGCCTAGCGTATACTAAGCGAGCTACAAGTCTAGTTTTCCCCGCCTGTTCTAGGGTTCCTTGGAAGGCAAATTGTGAGGTGATCCGGTGATTGCGATGGCCGCTCCGAGTAGCATAAGGAGCAGGTGGAGATTGGCCCTATGGAAGCACATGCAACTGGATCTACCTAGCCTTTATCTTACCATCGAGGTAAACGGACATTTCAACTGTATAAAAACTTGTCCCTTCCATAAGGCACAAGTTGATCGCTTCGACCGGCTTCCCTCCCCAGCTACCTGGCGGTTCCTAGCTTCTCCCTCCTCAGTCGATACTCCCCGTGACGGCTACTCAGATGGCTACCTCTGGTGTCGCAGCGGACCACCTTGAAAATCAGCAGGTGGTCCAACGACAAGCGTCGAGGACTGAGTCGGGCGACTCGGTTCACAAGGAGAAAATTCCTCCTCACTACGACCCCGAGGTCGTCGAGTCTCAGCATGTCGTCGAAGACAGGGAGCCAGAGAGAAGGTCGCTCTACACGCGATTCAGACCATTTATCCTGGCAGGTTGCGCTTTGGTAATCCTGGGCTGGTGGATCAGCGCCACTGTACTTGAGGCAACGCGACATCGATGGTAGGAGGCTAGCAGTTTTTCGCACCGCTCATATTGCTGACTTTTTCACGACGGAATAGGATCGTTCAGACTCTATTTGCATGGGCTGCCATCCTGTAAGTCAGCTGGTAGCTGTGTCTGCTGTCTCGTGCTTATCTGTGTTCCTAGCATCATTGCCTTCCGCTTCATTCCCAATCGTGTTGTGACCAAGCCTGTCGAAGCTGTATGGAACCCCCTCATCGCGACACCCTGGTCGAAGCTGCCCTACTGGGCCCGCCTCACCGCCGGTTGGTTGGCCCTCCTCGCCATCGTATTTGGTACTGCCTTTGGGTTCCCTCTGCAGCAGGTACGGGATTCAGATACAACCTAGCAGTGCGCGGCTTTCTGACATTAATCCTCTAGAATACGGGATACGGTGACCGAGCAATTAACGTCCTTGGCCTATTCCTTTTCCAAGTTGGCTTCTGGGCAACCTCAAAACATCGCGCTCACATCCCATGGCCCACTGTCATCGTCGGTCTATTCGTTCAGCAGGCGATCGCCCTTTTCGTCCTCAAGAGCGGAGCAGGCTTCTCAATCTTCTTTTGGGTAGCTCGACTGGCTGAAGATTTCCTCAGTCAGGCCTTGGTCGGCGCAGCATTCTTCTTTGACGCTGAAACCATTGCGGATAAGCACTGGTTCTTCGTGAACGTGCTGTCCACGATTATCTTCTTCGTCGCGTTTGTGCAAATGATGTACTATCTCGGTGCGATGCAGTGGATCATTGGCAAATTGTAAGTTTCATCTATCTATTCCATTGCAAGGTAATTTAATCGCTTTTAGTGCATGGTTCTTCTTCAAAATCATGAACGTCTCCGGTGCTGAGGCTGTCGTCGCTGCTGCATCTCCTTGGATTGGTCAGGGCGAATCCGCTTGCCTCGTCAAGCCTTATGTTGACCTCATGACCGAGTCTGAACTGCGTGAGTGCAACATTGTCTGGAACCAGTCTCATTGTTGACAACAAATTTCCCAGATTTAAGCATGACCTCTGGCTTCTCGACCATCGCGGGCTCCGTCTTCAGTGCATACATCCTCCTTGGTGTCCCTGCTGCAAACATCCTCACTTCCTCCGTCATGAGTATCCCTGCTTCAATGGCCATCAGCAAGATGCGTGTCCCTGAAATGGACGTTCCTGTGACCCTTGGTCGCATTTCCATCGACCGTGGCGAGAAAGAGAAGGATCAGCCAGCCAACGCGCTCCATGCATTCAGTAAGGGTGCCGTTTTTGGTTTGGTTATTGCAGGTTACATTCTGTAAGTCTTTCGTACCGGGTTTTTGTTGCCAGTTGTCTTATTCTCAACAGTTGCAATGTACTCACCGTCATTGCGTTGGTCGCCATGATCAACGGCCTCCTCACCTGGATTGGACGAGGCTTTGGCATCGCAGAGCTCACCCTCCAGCTCATCATTGGCTACATTTTCTATCCCATAACGTTCCTCATTGGCGTTCCCCGTCCGGAGATCCTGAGGGTATCCCGTCTTCTGGCAACCAAACTTGTCGCCAACGAGTTTGCTGCGTACTTGGAACTCAATGCCATCATGGAAAGCGACAACCCCCTGACGCTTCGTGCTCACACTATTGCCACCTACGCTCTTTGCGGATTCGCCAACCTTGGATCGCTTGGTATTCAAATCGGTGTACTTGGAGCCCTTGCCCCTTCCAAGCAAAAGGTTATTGCCTCAATTGCTGGATCCGCTATGATTTGTGGTTTCTTGGCCACCCTCCAGACCGCTGGTATTGTTGGCATGTTGATTTAATGATGTATGACTAGATGATAGGGTTCTTTGGTGTGCACTTCTTCCTTCCTACCCTTTGTATCATATCTTTAATGAAATGGGCTCCTGAAAGAGTAGGATATCTATCAACCATGAGAGCTCGGAAAGGCTTGAACTGGCATAGATAACAGATACAAGTAGATAAGGCCGCAGACGTACACATATGAACGACGGCTCTACACCCTAAGCGCCTTTATTGATTTCCCGTGAGAAATCGCAAGCCATTCACCAGCTCCTGTGGAATGCCCGTTGCTCATCTGCAACCCTTGGATAACTGGAGACCAAGCCAGGGTTGCAATCTGGCTGCTCGCAGTGTACGCCATAAGAGGGTCCGTGATGACCTTCTTCTTTGCGTCTGGGCGTGGAGAGTTAAGTCGGGAGCCTGCGCTCCGTGGAGATGCTGGTCCTTGCGTGTAGTTGGTCAGATCCCAAAGAAGGACTTGACAATCATCGCCTTGATGT
This sequence comes from Coprinopsis sp. MPI-PUGE-AT-0042, assembly GCA_020736565.1. NCBI lineage: Eukaryota > Fungi > Basidiomycota > Agaricomycetes > Agaricales > Psathyrellaceae > Coprinopsis > Coprinopsis sp. MPI-PUGE-AT-0042. The sequence goes on along the minus strand of JAHBOF010000255.1, from coordinate 56,327 downwards.
GTACCAAATCATTAAGTCGATAAGGAACGGGACCAAAAAGACAAGACGTACTGCATGTGGCCAATAGAGGCTGTTCGCCTGCACCCCAGGCCAGACCGTTCACAGGAGCAGCGTGTGCTCGTAGCTCCATGACAGGCTGCCCAGGACTCCGCATATCTAGGATCTGAATCTCATTGCCGTCCATGTGAAATGTTGACATGTAATTCGAATCGGCTGGGTTGAATGCGATTCTGAGGAGTGGGGACGTGGGCGGACGAGCAGTGGCAGATGGAGAGGCTGTTGGGGGTGGGACGTTCTTGGGCGCGGGGGTTTCGTAGAGGATGGTGGAATGCTCAAGACTTCGGAGATCAAAGGCGCGCAGACTCCCATCGGCTCCTACGGATACAAAGATGTCTGTCGATTGAGGCAGCCAAGCAACATCGTACACCTCCCGGTCGTGGGCGATGAGCTGGGTCATGGCGCTCTGAGTATCGAGATTCCATACTGTGCAGGTGGTATCGATGGAGGACGTGACGATGTAATGGGGGTTCTTCTCATTCCAGGAAAAGTTGGTAAGTGGTGCTCCGTTGTTCTGTGTCTGAGCCTTGGATTGCTGTAGCTCAGGGTCAGGACAGGCGTAACATGCGGAGAAAATAGAGTTGGCTGACCCCGGAGAGCGCTGTCTTCATATGCAGCGAATGGGACGCGGATTGCGAGCTTCGTCCGACATAGCTAGATGGCGTAGGAGATCCTTCGCTCGAATACTCCCATATTCTCAAGGCGTCTCCAGTCGTTGCAAGAAGTTCCACAGCTGGTGACTTGTTGGACCATTGCGAGGTGATAGCTGAAGCAGGTTGCCACTGTAAGCTTGTGACTGGGTATCCATGGTGTGCCTCGCAGAGCATGGTGAAATCGGGATAGTCGCTGTATTCATCTTCAAGAAGGACCCGTTCATCCTGCAACCCAATGATAGCAATTTGATTCTGGTAATTCTCAAGGAAGGATGCGATGGCTAGTCGGTAAGCTGAGCGACCTCGATGGGCTTGTCCCGGTGCTGGTGTCTTGCACCAATCCAAGCTGTGTACAGGCCCTTATGAGCATGATGAGTAGAGCTAGACCTCGAAGCCACATGCCACTTACAGGGTGCTTCATAGTTGAGTAGCGATGGGCCGTTCATTCTGAACCCTGGACGAGAAGGTCGATGCAACAAGAAATTGGGTGCTGAACGTGGTCAAGGTCCTGATCGCTGCGCGGAGGCTGTAACGCAGTGTTGCGAGTCGGGCTGATGCACGTTGGTAAGCGCCTTGACTTTATGAACGCCATTTGACCGTCTGTATTCCTTCTAAAATGCTGGAATATACTGATAGTTTGGATTGGACAAACTTGAGGTTACTCGGCTTTTTCGAGCGTCAATTGAGCAGCGGAAGCCGCCCCTAGCAAAGTGGGTTGGCTTGGGAATTCTCGTTGGTTAGATAATCCTTCCTCAACTCAAGGCCGAACTCGGGCTCATCGAAATGGGCTTGAAGATTCCAGCGTCGCTTCCTCTTTGAGACCTTTGCCCTTCCTTCAGGCGACAGCCCATCGTGGCACAATTGCATAGACGCTGCCTTCTTCCGCAATGTCTTCTGACAGCGGTGCAAATATTGCAAGATGGAATAGCAATTGCATTTTACAAGCACAAGTGACAACATGGGGGATACAAATACACGACGACATCGAGAAGGGCAAGACGAGACGAGCGAGAAATATAGTAGACGCCGGAGTTGGTACGGATCGGGTTGTTGTCGTCGACGCGTGATGGGCGGCGTAATGCGCGACAGTTGGCGGTGTGGTCGAAGAGTCGACGGCGGTGTTGAGAATATGGTCGAATGGTACATAATGGTCGAAGGTGTCGCCAGAAAATACAAAATGGTACAGAGAGCTGGAGGTGTCGCTGCAAGTTGCCATTGTCAAGAAGTTGGTTTTGGGCGGAACGGTCGACAGGATAAATAGCAAGAGGCTTTCTAAAAGAGAAAATTAGAGAATAAGGATAGTCCGTTAGTTCAATATTTGGGCGACCGAGGGCCCCAATGGAAGGGCAACCCAATGGACTTGTTCAGTCACAGTCAACCATCTGGATGGCGCCGCATTGCTCGCAATGGCTCCACATGGTACGCCTGCCGTCGAGGCCCGAGGCGCAAGCAACCCGAAGTTTTGGAATTTGGGTACAGTTCGAACTGATAGGAATCAGCACTGCAAAAGATGAGCGGCGAGTTGTCGAAACTCACCCATGGTGGACGAACCCATTTGCTGACGGCTGCATGAGGCCGACAGCACTCTGGGAAGGTGAGGATTGGGCAGAGTAGTGTGCGTAGGAATGGGAATTGTGGTCTACCGCACCCGTCTCGGGGTTGAAAAACGGCGACGGCTGGGCGTCATACGAGTGGTAGAGCGGTACTATTGCCGGTCAATAACCTCGAAAGCGTCGCTAGAGCGCAGAGGACGTACGTGAGGTTGTGAGCGGCGACGTTGATGCACTCGAATAAGCGCTCGCGTCTGACGGCAAGCGCAAGTGGTGCTGCTCAGGGCGCAATGGCTCAACGTCCATCATTTCGGAATCCTCATGCTGGTAGTTGGGGAACGGGACGAGTTTGAGCTGCTTTTGTTTCTGATGAATACTGGTGAGTGGATATGGATATGAATGAAGTGAGTGAGACACATACGAGAGGGCCGAGGTCGTCGTGCTCGACGTCGAGGTCAAGTTTCCTCTTCATAGCCATTGTATGTAGGGTAGGTACAGAGTAATGATGGTGGGACTGGGAATAGTCAGTTGGATGGTCGAATCCTCTTAACTCCCTCCAACTTATAGCAATTGCTGTTTGCTGTTTCCGGGGTCAACACCCCCCACTTACATCAGCCTCTCCGACGATGCCGATTGGCTGGCGCCAATACTCGAGTTTTTCCCGTCTCTGCTTTTCTGAGGAAAAGAACCCCAAAAAGCTTATCATCGCTCGCCGGCCGAGACACTTCTTGATCCGCTTCTGCCTCCCGCCACGTGATGACGCGACTTGCCGGACACGCAACAGGTGACGAAGAGATGCACGGGGCAGGCCACCTGAACCAATAACGTCGACCACAATGGCAGGCCTACTGACGCCAATGCTGCAAAAGCTACTGCTCGACCCCGTCTTTGACTATCTGGAGGAAAATCTGCCACCATCAGCCTACTCGACCCTCCTATCAGTGTGCTCGTATGCAATGGCACTCTTCATGATCGGTGCACAAGTCGTTGGGCATCTCCTTGCAAAATGGAATTGGGAGGCCATCCTTCCTCCCGTCATGACACTCTTCGCGGCCTATATGGCCCTCACAGGCTTCTACCGCACAACTTCGTGGACCTTCCGACTGGTCATCTTCTGTATGAAGTGGGGGTCCATTCTGGGAACGTTCATGGTCGGCGCTGGGTGGCTGGCTGCCTTGAACGGGAACGGACAGCAGGATGTCGCAGAAAACCTCGGGAAACTGAGTTCTAGAGCGGCAGGATGGTTGAGTGGGAATGGGCAGGCAAATAGGGCCACAACACGCCCAAGGAGCACGAGGAAGCAAGGCACGAAGCAGAGCCGGCCTTGGGACACCAAGAAAGCCAACTACCCGCATGAAAGAGCGGTTCAGCCTGAGCTGGAGGAGGTTCAGAAGATCATCCAGAATATCGTGCAACAAGGCGATCAGATGTTTGAAGGGAACTGGTGGTGGGAGATGGGAAAGGGAGTTCTGGGTGGTGGGTCGCAGGTTCAGGAACAACCTCGTAAGAAGCAGCAGGGGCGAAGCCGTTCCAGATAACGGAGCTTGTGTATTCACGGTCTTGTAGGATTAAAGCAGCGTATATGATTATACAGGTCATGGAACCAACCAAGTCTAAAGCTCTTTGGCAGCGGCTTCTGGATGAGTGTAACGATAACTGAGCAGGGATTGTTCAGGGACTGTCTGTAAGCAACCGACAAAAAGGACTCACTGTGCAATCCTCCCTAGTTGAGACAAGCCCGACAAGCCGACGAAGAAGTTGACCTGGGACCGAATTCAGAGGCTGCAAGCCGCGTAAAAGTGGACAATGGCTCACCGCTGCAAGACTGTAGTTGACTGGAGTGATGACAAGGGAGTATCGAACCCAAATGAATCCAGTGGCGGCAAGGGCTATACATGACCAGTCAACGCCAGACAAAAGAGGGCGTGCAGTGGTCGCGCGACATACCCAGGTTTTGGGATACGCTCAGCTTGTCTGCAGGACGAGTCATATCCTTCACACCGGCTGCAACAAGGCCCCATTTCATCAACGGTGCCCAAAAGAATACGGTCTTAGGACCTGGAGGAGACCCAGACTATCAGTCACATGGAGCGGTAGAGTAGCAAGGTTTTGGTGTGCGCACCTGCTGGGTGGTTCATAAAGGCCTGGAACTTAGAAGCTCCTGCTGCAGCTGCTGGACCCGACATTTTCTATGGGCTAATGGTATATCCTGGCTGAACAGGTTGTCGGGGGTCGATGTAAGGTAGTAGGTCGGAGCTAGGCGGTCTATTCGACAACTTGGGGCGCCCGAAACCTGACTAATAGCCCCTAATCTCCCGTCGACTTTCCCACCTTGTCCTCGTTGAACCCATTCCATGGAGTTCTGCAGGTCCTTCTCTGCGGCGCTGATGCAGTACTCCATAGAATTTATGGACCGATGAGCCACTGGCGTAGACAACCATGTATTCGGTGCCTCACCGTTGCATTGAGTGGCGACATCGAGGACTTATGTTCTGATGCAGCCAGAACCAACGGGTTCACCTGACAGAACTGTCCATCGATAGGACATCCTCTAACTTGGGGGAGGAAGCTCTATAATCGATAGTGCGGAAATGAACGCGCCCCCTTTCACCTGCAGTCACCCGGTCTGATGTCAAGCCCAGGCCTTGGCTACTTCCAAGGCAGCTGCCGACGAGGAACTAGGGCCTTCCGAACAGAATAGAATATTGGGACCCCAATGTCCCCTCTGATGCCGGGGCAAAGACAAGGACCCTCGTTTCGCCAGGACCACTCCGGCTGATATAAAAGGCCACAACTTCTCTGCGACCTTCCTTCAGCAACTCACCCCACAATCCCTCCCTACTAGACACAATCATGACTCAAAACTGGGAACCTGGTACTCAGTACAACTACAACGATGTCGTTGCTTACGAAGGTATGTCTCTTCACTTACCCCTGAGTGCGTATCCTCTGATCGACCTCAATCGCAGGCCACAGGTACAAGATCATCCAACCCCATCGCTCTCAGGTAAGAGGCTTCTCCGCGCCCCTGTCACATCCTTCCTGCTCATCCTGATCTTCAGGGCGATTGGACTCCTCCTGTGACTCCTGCGCTATGGGGTCGTATGCAAGACGGGGACGGTCAGAGCCACTGCGCCCCTCCTCAGCAGCATCACCATCAACAGCCTCAGCAACAGCATCAGCAGCATCAGCAGCAGCCTATCCAACAACCCCCTCAACAGCATAACCAACAGCCCCCTGTCTATCAGGCTCCATCCCAGGAGAAGCCTCCCAAGAAGGACAACGACTCTGGCTCTGAGAGCGACGGTGGCAGCAAGAAACCATGGAAAACTGCGTTGGGTGTATGTCATCTTCCTCGATCTCACCTCACAGATATACTTACACCTCGATTCTAACTAGATCGCTGGAGGTCTCCTTGCAGGAGGTGCCCTCATTGGCGCAGGCGTTGCCATCAAGAAGAACCATGACCGTAAGGAGGACATGCAGGCATGGCTCGAGGATGCCCAGTACCGCACTCAACAATACCGAAGTGGCCAAGCCGGTGGGCCTGTTTCTTGGGTACTCTGCCATGGAAAGGAAATTCCCCAAGATGCTATTCCTGGCGGCAAAGAGAACAGCGGAACCCTATTCATCTCGCGGGGCTTCCACAAGGGAAGCATCAGTGAGTACATCGATATACCTCTACGCATTGCTTGTCCTGAAAGATCCGCTAGCCCCCGGCAAAGCTTCTTCACACCTGAAGACTGGTGCCGTTATTGGGTTTGCTCACGATGAGATCGATGTAGGTATCCGCTTGTGTAGCACTTGCTCGCTCGACTGAGGACAACCTTTTTTGCAGCTCGAGAAGTTCGAGATTCTTGTAGGCAACGCCAACTCTGTTCGTTGGGTCGCCGTCTCTGGAAAACTCAACCTGCAAGCTCTCGGTTCCCGACCTGTCGATGGCGGCGTGGACTGCAACGGATCTCAGCTCTATGTCGCCCGTGCTCACATTAAGGGCGCTGTTCACCCTGGCAAGGCCGGTGAGCACCTCAAGTGTGCCTTCATCCCGTATGGTGGTGACGAGGAGGAGACTAATGTGAGTGACTGCTTCGCTTCAATACATTCGGGGGTTAATTGCATGTGCCCGTTTGCAGTCCTACGAAGTCCTTTGCTATGCTTTCTAAATCTCATCCACAATTCGTTGTATTCCGGATTTCGTTTGAATGTAATTGTAGTTGATACCAAGTGGAAGGAAATGACATTCTTGGATTTAGTGTTGCGATTGAACGAATTGTCAACGGTGCGATCAGCACGAGCTTCCGAGTCGCATCGAGCTGTGTTGCTTAAACGTTGACCACCAATACTGGGTTGAGAGCAGTGAAACTTCTCCATCTGCAGAGCTGCAGCCTGCGAGGTGGTAGATGTGCTCACAATGGGACGTTGTGTTAAGACCAGATTCAAGTACCGAGGCAGTTATCGGCTGCCAAGTAACATGAAGTGCTGCGGAACCATCTGGAACTATACTGAGCCGCCTCGGCGCAACCGTACCCTCGGCAGCTACGACGGAGACAAGTGCGCTCGTCTTCTGTTCTGCCGAGCGACGGGTGCGTTATAAAAGGGTAACTCCCTCCTCTCTGTTCCTCACTCTCCCCATTTCGAACAACCATGACTCGCGGCTGGGAACCTGGTACTCAATACAACTACAACGACGTGGTGTCATACAACGGTATGTAGTCCTCCTCTTCAATTTATCGGGTCGCCTCATAGGCGCTGTTAAGGCGCTAGATACAAGATCGTCCAGCCCCATCGCTCCCAGGTACGAGGCTGTTCACAGAGATTTCGATATTCGTGGACTCATCCTTGTTCCTAGGGTGATTGGACTCCAGACGTAGTGCCGGCTCTCTGGGGGCGCATCCCCGACGACAAATTTCAGAACTACAGCCCCTCCCAGCAGCAGTACGGCCAACAGTACGATCAGCCGCCTTCTCAGCAGTATGGTCAGCAGCCGCCCCAGCAGTACTACGAATCGCCACATCAGCAGTATAACCAACCACCGCAACAATACCAACCACCTCCGTTCAACGATAACAAGTATGACGGAAAGCATAGTGACTCTGGGTCTGGTAGCGACGGAGGCAAGAGCGGCCTGAAGACTGCCCTAGGTGTGGGTAGCGTCCCTTATTCCTGAAAGGCATCGGTTGCTAACTTGGTTTGACTAGATTGCCGGAGGTCTGTTGGGAGGAGCCGCGCTGCTTGGTGCTGGTGTAGCTGCCAAGAAGCACCATGATCACAAAAAGGACCACGAATCATGGGCTGAGGATGCCCAGTACCGTACGCATGCATACAGGAGTGGCCAGGCTCCGGCACCCGTTTCCTGGGTCTTGAGCGAAGGAAGGTTCATCCCTCAGGATGCTATCCCTGGGGGTCACGACCACAACGACTGTGGAACTCTATTTATATCGCGTGGCTTTCACAAAGGAAGTATTAGTGAGTACCCCAGAATCTGAGCCTCAATCTCCTTCTCTGAACGAACCGTCAGCTCCTGGAAAGGCTTCGCCGCAAATGAAGACTGGCGCTCGCATCGGCTTTGCGCACGATGAGATTGACGTATGTATCCTGTGTGGTGCTTGCTTTGCAAACCATGACTGACCTTTTCGTCAAGCTTGACAAGTACGAAATCCTCGTTGGTAATCCCAACTCTGTCCGCTGGATCCCTGTCTCTGGCAAACTCAAGCTGCAAACTCTTGGTGCCCGGCCTGTTGACGGCGGAGTGGATTGCAATGGCTCCCAGCTATATGTTGCGCGCTCGCATTTCAAGGGGGGAGTTCACCCAGGCAAGGTTGGTGAACACCTCAAATGTGCATTCATCCCCTATAGAGGCGATGAGGAGGAGACTCATGTACGTGGTATTTCATATACAAGAGGATAACTCGGACCTAACTTTGTTTGCAGTCGTATGAAGTCCTTTGCTATAGTTTCTAAGTCATTGGCTTATGCACCATTCTTACGAAGTCTGGATGTACCTCAAATGCAAAATAATGATTTTTGACGGTGTAGGCAAATGTCAAGTCTTCCATGGGCCACCCTCGCATCTTCTGCCAAGGCGAATACCTTCCTTACGCGTCGCAACGGCTCAGTGTTTCAGAGGCAAACTACGAAGTCGAAAAAAAAAAAGCCGAGAAGGGTATTATTTGTTTGTAACCAACGGTATATAGTTGTATATTTATCGCAAAGAGGAGTGCACAAATGCCAGATCGAGTTTACCAAGTGTCTCTCTCGGTATCCTTGACCATCGATCCAACCTCTTCCTCCTCCTCGAGCTGCTTGATGTATCGGTGAACAATGATACACATGCCAATTTGGATGAGCCAAGCGACGATAAATGCTGCAACCATCAAGCCCTTGATGAGAGAAATGCCTTGTTTACATGTGACGGCGATCTTCGCGGCGTCGGGAGAGTCGGGGAGCAAGCACGCGTCAATGTATTTGTGCGAGTCCTTGAAGACGCGGAAGATGGCGTAGATGCCAGCTCCCATACCGAATGCGAGTTGGAAGACAGTGAGGCCAAAGTAGAACTTGACCAGGATTTTCTTCCTCCCGATACCACCGATCAAGCTGAAAGATCACGATGAGTAAGATGGGCGCTGATGGGCAAGGAGGCGTAGGACGTACCCGAGGAGCGAGACGAGCGTCAGAACGATGAACGCAGCGACTTGCAGACCCAACGACTTTTCGAGTCCAGTCGAGTTCTTGATGCCCATGATGGCAATGGCAGAGATAAATCCACCCATGAGGAAGCCAAGCATGGAAAGAACCTATTCCAACAGGTTTGTAAAGATCCTCTGGCGCATAAAACTGTGGGTACTCACAATTACTCCTGCCCTAACAGGGATGCAGCAGCAGAAGGTACGGCTTTGTACGGTCATTGTAAAGGATTTAATGTGTTTGAAAGGCAGATGTATGCTGTTTGTGGGAGATCAACTCTTGAGAAACGCTAAGGGGCTTGGGATGTTGGGGGAAGGACCAGCCTATCACTAGAGAAACCAGAAATCAGAGGGCGTTCCGGTTTTATATACTGCTCCAATTCAAACGCCGCTCGGAAACATCAGCACTGCCCATCACATCACATCACTGATTCGCAACCAGAACAGCACCGTCGTCCAGAGTGTTTCATCGCCCTCGGTTGGCATGCAGGCCCTCGCAAATTCATCGCGCCGGTGTAGGAAATAATAGAATTCGCAAGTGCTCTGGGTAACATACAAACTGTCGGCATATTATAGTACACTGGGATACTCAAAGGCGGCGCATCTTGACCAGACCATTACTCAGAGTCGGCATAACGGGACCTCGATCTGTGGCGACGGCGGCTGCGATGATGCTTTCGGTTCTTGTGGATTACGATGGTCTGTCCAGGAATCGTGCCTCCACCGCTCGGCATGCCCATGTACGGAGGTGCTCCGCCATACGAATACCCAGAGCTAGTGCTTGATGATGGAGCCATGGGTACTCCCACGGGAACACCAGGTGTAGGATACATTTGTCCGGCTGGCGCACCATACCCACCGTATGGGCCTGCAGAAGGCTGCTGATAATACGATGTGTTTGGGTAGTATCCGCCTGTGGAATAGCCACTTGAATAGCCGCCGCCGGAGCCTGGGGGTTGCATCATGACGCCGGCTGGGGCACCAGGATAGGCTGAGGGCACTTCCACAGGGACGGTTGATCCATGAGCATAGGGATCGCCAGGGTACCCCCCAGCCGAGTATGATCTTCCGTGACCATACGCCGATCGGTGGCGAGACCGTGAACGACCACGGTGTCCGTAAGGTTCTTCGTCATAGTATCCTTCAGAGTCGTATTCATCGCCGTACGATGATCCTGCCCGAGATCTCCCTCGGTGGCCTTCACTTGTTCGCCGCTGCGAGATCATGAGTACATATTACTTCCCATCCGAGCGCTCAGCGCTTACCTGATAAAAGATGTATGATGCGGTATGCGCGGCTGCATCAGAGGCAGCTGAGCGGGCGTAGTGATCATTTGCGCGTCCCGTGAAACTCAGTAAGCGAGCAGCTACACGGGGAATGAATGCCGTTTCCTTCTATGTGGGTGGAGAGCCTCCTCACCTTCGGCAACAGCGAGCCCAATGAGCCTTTCCCTTTGTCTCTCGATGTCAGGTCCTAGCATCTCGTACATTGTCCGACATGTGCGATATGCTTCGTACGCAGCAGCATGGCCAATTTCAGATGGCCCCATGATGTTGAGCTCGCTCTAGGGGGAAATGTATCAGAAAGGCTGGAGAACATGGCGAGGCGGAGCTTACCATGCCACCATAGGCTCGCCGATGCCAATGCTTCGCCTCATGCACTCCTACCCCTAGCCCTGCCGGTGCAGCGTTGTCAAACTGGCGCACTCGATCCCAGGCATTATTATAGTAAGCCCTAAACATGTCGCGTTGAGATCCGTTCAGTGACTCGTCTCGAGCGCCCACGTACGGGTCATAGTTGCTGGGTGCATGAGCACGATAGTAGTCGGCCCCACCCCCTAGTGCTTTCTATTAGTTAATATAAACTTGGATGGAGGGATAAGCGTACATGATGACTGTGGCTGGATCGAGATATGGGAAGGTTGGCCTGGTGTGGCATACTGGCACAAGGGTCAGGCAGTGTCTTCCAGAGTAGCAACGTTTCCTTACCGGTGCAGAGGGAGCAGCAGCCCACGATCCCTGGCTAGATGCGTACTGTGGATAGGCCATCGATAGCAATCAAGAGGCCAGGTGCCGTAGTAGTGCTAATGTGAAGGAAGGGCGGCAGAAACCCGGGCAGAAGTGTCCTTTTAAAGGTCGATCTTTTGGGAACGTCACGAGATAGGCACGTTGTACTAGGATCGATGGATAGGCTCTGGGGAGTCAAGGAACGAGGCTGTTGGACTAGGATCGAGCACGCTGCGCGGAGAGGCTAAGCGTGTGAGGCAAAGGGCTCAAAGAAACACATCCAGAAAGCCAGAGTGATGTCAGAGTGCAGCCAGGCAAACAGATTCGCCCACATGATTGGCCAATTGCGTCCAAATCATGGAGCCCAACAGGATCCGGCTTCAGAGCGCTCACAGTCAAGAACAAGCCAGCAGCGGAAAATGCCGTGACGGTGTCAGGTTCACGGGCGCTTCTTGACCGCGTTCTCATCCGCCGTGATGTCAGGTTAGCCCTCGAATTGCAATCCTGGGTCTATTATTCGTGCTGATCCTATGAATTAGACTATTCAGTATTTGCTAGTCAGGACTTCAACCCCAATGACTATGCGAATGCGATACTGGCTGGCGAGCCCTATCCCCCCAGCACCTCTGATGGTAAAGCAAGTTTCAAGCAGTCCAAGGCTTCACACCAGGACTCTCTCGGCAAAGAGGACATCTCTGTAGCAATATCCAAGCTCACATTTGGGATCGACGACATCTCGAAGCAGATCAAGAGCCTGGTAGAGTCCACGACATCCATAGCCTCGACAGCTCAGGCTAACGTGCCCACTGATCTCTGTAGGTCACAACCCACCATGAGCACCTTCTGATCCAAGCTGCAAGTGCAAACAATCTCTCTGGATCTCTGGGATCTGTGCGTTCTGGCCTCACGGATTTGAACAGCTCGTTGGACAAGTGAGTCCCTTCTGCTATGAGCTTCGTCCAACCTCAACAAAAAGATAAAGGCTTCAGCAGAAAGTCCACGTCCCATATCAGAATCTTCAGCTACTTGTAACGAGACTGAAGAAACTACAGCAAGCTTCCGATATCCTGCGCCGTACATCGCGCTTCGTTATTCTAGCACGTCGCCTGCAACTTCAGATGAAGGAGGTTCAGACCGCTCCTACCAGGACAATCAGGGACTCTGTAACCGACTCGTCGGGTCTAACCTCTGCTACAGTCACTCAGACCATGGATATTGAAGATGACAAGGAACGTGCTGTGGCCAAGGCTGCGTTGACCATCTCTGAGATATGTCAGTGAGCGTAGCATGGATCTCAGAGACGTGCCTGACAACCTTATAGCTGGCTTGCTCGACGGCTCTACTGCACAAGATGACAACCTGAATGCCTCAAGTCCTGTCTCTTTGAGGACCATCACCGCCGTAGCTGCTTTTGAAGGCTTTATTGAAGAGGCGCGTGCCAACATTAACGACGAGATGGAGCACATGGTCATCAACGGTCTGAAGAATCTCGTATGTCATTTCTGAGCCTGTTTTCCTAAGCCTTCCCTAACATTTACTTAGAATCCAACGCTCCTGGCGTCTTCCCTTCAAACCGCATTCAACCTGGGAGTTTTGCCTCAGCTTGTTAGCAATCTCTTAATCGACCTCTCTCAAACTGTTGAAGACAGGATCAAATCTGCATTCGACTTATCTAAGCTTTCGAAGGATGCCGCCGCGAATGGTGCGTATCGACTCCTTGAAGTAGCGCAATTCATAGCTGAAACACCTTCGTAGAACCGCTTGGCAGCCCACAGCCTGCTAGCTACAAGTCAAGGGTGCGGACTGAGCCGACTAACATTACAGCGCCTCAATTCACCTCCGCTCTATGGACAAGATTGGAGGGCATGTTTGATGAAATGTCCCAGTGCTGCGTCAAAGTTTATACCTTAGAGAAGGTTTTAAAGATCAAGAAAGACGCTACCACACAAGTCAACTTCCTGGACGACGTTGTCAAGGTATGATTTAGTCGTAAGCAGCGAGCTATGTCACTCAACAGCAGCAGGTTTTGGAAAGCAAACCAAGCGCTATCTTCTGGCTATCCCTTAGTAGGGCTTTGGACAAGCACTTCAAAGACTCTGCCAAGGCCTCACCTTTTCTCCAACAAGCTCTTGTGTCTGGATACCCCAAACTACTGCGACTATTCCACCAATTCTTTAGCAGGATCTCCGTGCATACCGACACGGTTTACAGCGACTCACAACAAAGTCCTGAAACTGTTCTTGTCCTTCGTTCATTGGCCAATATCGACGCGGGGTATCTCACTCGATGTGTTGGGAAGATGAACGAGGCGGTCACCCAAGCCTTTGTTGGTGGTAGCCGAGCGCCCCCAACCACGAATGATGCCGCCAATGTCGCACGAAGCTTCACCAATGAGCTAGATTCAGCTAAATTCGATCCCTTACTGGTCAAGGCAGTAGCGAGGAACGTTTCGGCTTGTCTAGACCATATGGTATCAAAGGTCGACGCAATGGTAATGCCTTTTACCATGACTGTATCACGGCGCTGATTTCCCTCAGGTTATACAAGATCGCTCTGCGGTCTCACTATTGGGTCCGACCGCAACACCACAAGCAATCAACAATGCCCAACTGGTCACCTTTCTCTACCAAGTGTCGGAGCGACTGGACAATCTCAAGGGTGAACATACCGAAGGGGTGTTTAGGTTACTTCAGAGTGCTATCAAGGTCAGCGATCTTGGTGGCTCCAATGACAGAACTAACAACCAGTGGATGCTTCAGCGAACCAAAGCTTTGTATCAGGAGATCCTTGAGCCGATGCAAAACGCGGTACAGCGAGAGATTGGGGCGATCTTGGTCAAAGTACACCGGATTGATTTCGGACAGACGGGGACTATGCCGGGTGGTGCTAGTCTCTGTATGAGAGAGCTGACAGATAAACTGGGCTTCATCAAGTCCGAAATCCTCAACGAATACAACATCGGGGAGGTAGGGGCAGCATGGTGAGGAACAGAGGCACTCCCGCAAACAACGCCGCTGATCTCGTTGGTCTCAGGGTCACCTCGATCGTTAGGTTCACAATACGCAACTTCCTATTCCACATTTCAATCGCGAAACCTCTGAGCGAAAGTGGCAAGCTGCAAATGACGAGCGACATGGCCGAGCTCGAGTTTGCCCTCAATGCGTTCATGGCTGAGAAGGGCCAGAAACGAGGGGATGGGAATCTACACAAGATTGAAGAGTATCGTGCACTCCGTTCGATGCGGTCAGTCGGTTGCTAGCTTTTAGAATGCAGGCGCTAATTCAATCCATGCAGTCCTATGTTGTTCTTGGAGAATAGCCAATTGGCGAAGCCTGAAAAAACGCTCGGATTGCCACCTATCGTCGTCCTCCACCACATTCTCGTCCGTTCTCCCATACCTCTTCCACACAAACTCCATGGATGGCAGGAATCAGAGTACGTTCGGTGGTTGGACGAACATACCGACGAGGAATCTTGGACGCTCATTGATGGTGGACTCTCCCACTGGGAGAAGATTTCGGAGACAGAAGGGGAGATAGATTCGGCCGAAGCCAAAGAGTACGTTGAGTTGGCACGGACTGTCTTGCAGATTTGTCGAGATCCGAGCAAATAGCCTCCGTGCCCCCTATACCACGTGATGTATCTGTAGAGTCAATACCGAAAGAATTTGGACCTTCCATCCGTCTCTCCTCCCTGTACCTCGGTTTATAAGGTTTGTGCTTCCAGTTGTCGATTCACAAATAGGGTGGCTCAATGGCATAAGGTCTTGCCCAGGTCTCTTCAATGGCTCTATCTGGTGTCTGTCGCGCGACTGCTCGCGGTCTTGTGGGAGGTCGTCTCAAGGCGTCTACGCGTCTGTTCTCATCCTCAGGGTTTGTAAGAAAAGAGGGCGAATCCAAACCACCTAGACCTATCGACGATTCTACGTCTGCGTTGGACTACAAGAAATTCCAGCGACATCGACCTCCCCCTCTACCTGCGGTCGAACTCCCTCGGTCGCGAAGCGCCGAAGAAGCTGTCACCAACATCCTCTATAACACTCCCCCTCCCAGTAACGAGCCGTTCAAGAAGTGGGTATTACACTTGAACTATGAGGGCAAATGATGCTCATAGCTCTTGTTTTTTCAGGCACATTCTCAACTGTCTCGTCCAGAACGAGCCTGGTGTCCTCTCACGCGTTTCGGGAATCCTAGCGGGCCGTGGATTCAACATTGACTCGCTCGTCGTATGCCGCACGGAGATCCGTGACCTTAGTCGGATGTGCATTGTTCTCAGTGGACAAGAGGCTGTCATTGAACAGGCCAGGAGACAGCTCGAAGATCTGGTCCGTTTCCCCTTTGCCTTCGCACGAATCTGACTGATGGGGCCTGGTAGGTTCCTGTATGGGCAGTCATTGACTACTCAGATACCTCCCTGGTATCTCGCGAACTTATGCTGGCAAAGGTCTCCATCCTAGGCCCTGAATATGTCGATGAACAGTTCCAGGGTGGACCTTTCCATGAGCCTCGCCGCAGTGATCCCGAGACCAAGGTCGAGCGTGAAGCGCAGATCGCACAAAACTTTGAGAGGGGTGTGCACCCAGATTCTGAACCCGCTCTGACGCCCTCCGAAGCCCTCCGGCTGAAGCATCAGCACCTGCATAGTATCACCGTCCTTGCGCAACAGTTTGGCGCAAAGGTGGCGGATGTGAGCGAGCACAGTGTGATCGTGGAGTTGACGGCAAAGACGTCCAGAGTGGAGGCGTTTTTGAACTTGTTGAAACCGTTTGGCATTCTGGAGGCAGCGAGAACCGGTATGTTATCTCATCATTTGTGCCTGCACGAGAACTTGACGACTCCATCCTCAGGAACCATGGCCATGCCTCGCACACCGATTCGTAGTGAGGAAGAGGATGCTGCCGCTGCAGAACTGGGAGGGGTTGTTGATGCCAGCCTTCTTCCTCCCGGTTAAACCGCCCTATCTGTGCTGTACCTAGAGGTTATTTGCGTTTGAAATATGTATCTTTTCTGGGGGTCGTCTAAAGGCGTTTTCCAATTAGTCCGAAAGATTAGTAGAACAGAGTCGTAGTAGTGTCGTGAAGTCATGATAATCGTATGCTATTGGGATCAGTGGCCTTCAAGAACCAAGTTCCTCCACCGTGAAAACTCCCCCATTTAGTTGGCCCTTCTGCTTTCCTGTTTGCGTCGACGTCTTGTTCAGACTCTGCGTCATGTTGGCCAAAGGCATTCGAGACACACGGGTTATATGTGTCTTGGGCTTGTGTGCAGGCGGTACCATCACCGACTTGTACATATCCAACTCGACTTGCAACGCAGCATTCGAGGCCTTCTCTCTCTCCTGCTCCGCTAAGAGGTCCGCCATATTTTGCTTGCATTCCGCAAGCTCCCGTCGAATCCTATCGACGTACATGATCCGTTGGGCTGCGTTGTGGTGGCCGAGGATTTGTGCATTAAATTCGCTGAGCTCGGCCGCTTCGTCCTCTGCGACCTTCTTGCGTGCAAGAAGGGAGTCGATACGGCTGTTGAGCTGTTCAAAGGCGTCCTTGTAAGGTTCTAGAGATGCCAGTTCGTTGGTAAGCCTGTGAGAGTCGTGAGCTCATGATAACGTTGAGATGTAAGCCAAACGAACCGCTCAATCTCGTCTCGAAGGGCGTCTTCAGCCATCGCCTGTTTCTGAACGGTCGAATTCAGTCGCTGAATATGTGATCTCTCCTTGTTGAGTGCGAGTTGGTGAACAGTGTCGACGCAATTGAGTTGTGCTTCTTGTTCTGAAACTTTCATCTCCAAGACACGGAGTGATTCTTCAGCGCGTTCCTTGTCCAAAATGGCTGCCCCAGTGTTCTCTTGCGCTCTCATGTACTCCTTCTGTAGCGTTTCGAGGCGATGTGCGATGGCTTCGTGTGAGGCCAATGTTTCTGAGAACTGTGTGGCATGGTAGTCCTCCAGAGTTTCGGAAACGCGTAGCTGGCCATGAAGGAGAGCGGCAAGCACGGCAAGGTTTCCCGCTTGACGTCGGTAGAAACAGGCGAGGAGTTTCTGTGTTCGCACATCGGACTGCGCTTGGTGCAGCGCGTCCTCGGTTAGTTGCTGCTCAAATAAATCATCGAAAGTGGCGCAGTCGCTCCCTGGTGACATGCTTTCGAACATCTCGTGGCTGAGCGCCAACTGGGTTGCGGTGTCGCGTAGTTGTCCATCAAGAAGCTTGTTCTCTTCTTTGACGCATCGAACAAGGTTGGCCAACTCGACGACCTGAGCCTCGGAATTGGCTAGCTTGCGCTCCAGCCTCATGTTTTGCACTTCAACCTGTAGCTGTGCCTGCTGCATTCGATCGTACTTGAGCTTGGGCACAGACCTCGAAGCGAGGGCGCCAAACTCGGAGGCGACCTGGCTCAGAAGAAGACGGTGCTGCTCCAGTTGAGAGACAAGATCGTCTTCCCGGCTGGTAGACTGCTCTCGGAAGTTCTGGAGCTCCTCCTTGAGTTGAGATGCCTCTGCACGCGATTCGTCAAGCTGTGCCTGAAGAGAAGCAGTAGTTGCCCGAGATTTCTCGACTGTGGTTCTCTTGAGTTCCTCGTATTTGCTCGAGAGAATCTTGTTGGATTGTTTCTCTGATGCAAGTTGCGTCTGGAGGTCATGAACGAAGGTGTCCCGCTCCTTGGTCTCCCGATTGCGTGCATCTTCAATGGCCCGTAGTGAGGCCCTGAGCTCCGTCAATTGTGCAGCTTCGACCTGCAGCTTGCTTCGCTCGTGCTCAACGGCACGAAGCTTTGTTCGTAGGTCTTTGATCTGGGACCCTTCGTTCCCCCCGGCTTTCTTGAGCTCTTGGAGGCGAGCTTCGAGGAGACCTATTTGTTTCTTCTGCTTTTCAACCAAGTCAGACTGCTCGGCATGCTGTTTCTGGTATCGCGCCAGTTCGGTCTTGAGACGTTCGGTTTCAGCCAGATGCTGCCGGTTGGGTGAGATGCCAGTGGTCAAGTTGAGACTGAGAAACGTACAGATCGTTTATCATCCTGGTGCACGCGTTCGAGGTCTTCCAGTCGTCGCTTGAGAGCTGTATAACGGTCATTGGTGGCCAACGGTGCCATAATGGTTGAGGGAGACAGTCGGAGACCAGACCGTTTAGCGCGCTTGTCGCGGCGGATCACGTGACCGAAGGCAGAGAGAGGATATTTCAAGTTGCCCTTTCTCCTCGTCGCCAGCCCTCGACGTCCGCGCTTCGTCCTGCTCGTCGTCCACCGTCCCTCGGAATAGTCAGCAACCGTCCTTCTCAGCAGTCGTCGTCGTCACCGCTCCTCACTCGACTCCCGAAAACTCTGCCGGACACGTCAACGACGTTCACGCCACCGCTCGCGACCAGCACAGTCGTCGTCGTCGGTCGCAGGCTTCGGAGGACGTTTTTTGAGGTAAGGGAATAACTGAGTTGGTTATAGGATGGCTAATGACAAGCCTGGCAGACTTGGAGTCCGCACTGCCAACACGTGTATCTAAAACCAGCAGGCGTTGAACCCTGCAAATCTTTTCCTCGAACACGATCATCTATTCATCCTCCAGCCATGCCCCCAGCTCAGCCCAACCAGTCAAACTCCTCTACACCCAGTCCACAGGCAAATGGCGTCCAGCATGGCGCGCATAAGCCTGGGTTCTTCTCCAAGCTGTTCCGCATCCTCGTCCCATGCGCATCACCATCACCTGCACATCCTATAGACATCGATGTTCCCAAACAGCAGCAGCAGCCACCACCGGCTGCCAATGTCGAACAGGAAAAGCAGCCAGACGTCGTCGAGACAAAGCAAGAGGTCAAGCAGGAGGAAGCCCCCGCTGTTTCTCCTCAAACTCCACCAACACCTCCGCCTGAACCCGTCAAACCGGAAATCGCTCTCGAACCCACACCAGAGCCAGAAAAGGTCGAGGAAAAACCTGCTGAGGAACCAGAAGTTATCACCCCATCAACACCGACTCTCTTGCCAGAGGAGGAAACGCATGGCTTGACGGCAGGTGCTGTTCAGCCCCCTGGTTCCACCGGTGTGCCTCCCGTGGCCGAAAAACACAGTGACGGCGACGAGTCAGACCGCACGGATTATACTGACGACGACCTCGACGACCACTTACTGGACGAGGACGAAGAGGAGGATAGGCTTATTTCTAATGGAGGAACTGGTATCCCAATGGGTCCTGTAAGCTCTGCCTTATTTCGTCCTTTTACACCATCTCACGATGTCCTAGGACGGGGGTACCACGACCTCTACTTCCTCCCATCTCACCTCAGCATGCCGGACGAAAATGCCTTGTTCTTGACCTCGACGAAACTTTGGTTCATAGCAGTTTCAAGGTGCGATCTGTTGTCCGAGGACTGTGGCGCTTTGCTGACTCGGCCACCAGTCAATACAACAGGCCGACTATGTTGTCCCCGTTGAGATTGAATACAACTGGCACAATGTCTACGTTATCAAGCGTCCAGGAGTTGACAACTTTTTGAAGAAGATGGGTGAAATCTACGAAGTCGTCGTCTTCACTGCCAGTCTTAGCAAAGTATGTTGGTCTCCCTCGCCATCCAAGAACTATCCGAGCTCATTGCTTATTCAGTACGCCGACCCGGTCCTGGACAAGCTTGATATTCATCAAGTAGTTGCTCATCGGTTATTCAGGGAGAGCTGCTATAATCACAAGGGAAACTACGTGAAGGTGCGGTCACAATCTCTGACATACCCCCTCATGCCCCATGCTGACTTTGCGCCAAAAAAGGACCTATCGCAACTGGGACGCCCGATAGGCGATACCATCATTTTGGACAACTCCCCAGCATCGTACATCTTCCACCCCAATAATGCCGTTCCCGTTTCTTCATGGTTTAACGACCCTCATGATACAGAATTGACGGACCTCGTCCCTTTCCTAGCTGACCTGAGCACAGTCGAAGATGTACGCGGAATCCTTGACGGTGCCCGGTAGTATGTAGCCATTCCCTCCTGTAAGTCTGGCACTTCGAGCATACCACATGTTGCATACCCCCCCCTTCATATTGTTCAAACGCTATCATTGTTCACGACTTTTGGCGATCAGCAAACTTCCAATAACCTTTCGATCGCCCTTGCATACAACCTATATCTTTGATTTGTTTTATCATTGACTTATTGTTTTTTTCTTTCGTTGATGAACTTTCGATCGCCTTGACGTACACGTTGCTGCCTGCCCTTGGTTCTTTATCTCTGTTATCTCGCGCATTGACTCCTTTCGCTCTCCTCATACGATGGGGCTTCCTGATTTGCCCAACTAATACCCTCTGGACCAGCGCTCAGTGATGAGCGTTGGTCCAGGTAGATGACTCCTTTACGACAATAGCCTGTAGTATCTGATAGAAAAAATGTACTGACCTACACAAAAAAGGCACTGCACAACCCTTCAGGCAAGATTTCGCAAGAAGCGTAAGTTGTATTGATGCGGGATTCTGGTTGTACAAGTTAATATCGACAGCAAACGGCAGCGACAACGACGCGAACGACTTTGTATGGATTCTACTTCAGCGGTGCAAACATTGGATTGGAGGAACGACAGGTTTGGGGAGCTTGGGCATGCAACGGGGCAACAGTTGACAACTGAGGCTTGGAGGGCGTCCCAGGGAGTAAGGTTACTCGACTACTTCGTTTCCGAATTGACGGGCTCGTCATCGTCCCACGGCTTAAACTTTGACTTGCGGGGAAGGAACGTCGGGAACCAAGAAGGCAGATGGAGCGACTTGGTGGCATCGACGGTCGAATTGACTTGGGGAAGACTAATCGTGGGCGAGGCGTGGACGTGAGATGGGGAGGAAGGGATGCTCCCCACGTCGCTCAAGCTCGGCAAGCGCTCGAGGCTGCTGTTCGTAGATCCACCCAAAGCGCGTTGCAATGCCTCTCGCTCTGCGCGCGAGGGAGCAAACGCGCGCAAGAGAGATGAGGTGGTTGAAGTTGCCGATTTGGTGGTGGATATACCGAGTCCGTTGGGGTTGAGAGCATCATAAGGTGGGGTGATCTGTCGCCCAAGTGTGAATGCCTTCGCATCTGGGTTGAGGCCCTTCTTGACTTGACCGTTGGAGTAGCTGCCGTTCTTGTAATGCCCATTCAAATACCCAAGCTCGTCAGCACTTGATAAGCTCCAAGCGGAGGGTACAGCGGCTGGGCCATCGTAAGGGAGATAATCGTGCAGTGGGTTCTGTGCACGGCGCCTGGATGCAGCCTCTCCGCTTATTTGATAAACACCGTTGCTGATATGTCCAACCTCGGAACCATAGGGGCCGCCAGTGTAGCCGTAGTCGTAGGCTGATTCAACCTCCTCAAAGGGGCTGCCCTTGAGTGAACCTGACCTTCGGCTGCCATATACCGCCCGAGAAGCGTGCTGCTGGTCGAGGCTGCTATGATCGTGGCTATCTGCCGCCTGATACGGGTCCAAAAAGTGGGCGTATTGGGTAGAATGGGTAAAGTCATCAAATGCAGAGGAGGGTGGCGATTCGTGTTGTTGTTGTATAAGTTCCTGACGCCGGGCTTGAGACCGTTGCTTCAACTGTTTGAGGCGCTCTCGCTCAGTGGAAAGTGTGTCTTCCAGCTCTCGGGACTTGCGGTTGGATATAGCGAGGAGACCTTCAGTTGCCTTGATCTCCTTCTTCTTGACTTCCAACGCATCAGATAGTTCCAGGTCGTCCTCAGAGAGTCTTGTAGACTTTTGCTCGAGGAAGGATTTGTCGCTATCCAACTGGTCAATGAGTGAAACAATCTCCTTGTCCAAGACATTTATCCGCTCCCGAGCGTTGTCGCGAGTCGTCTGAGCGGCCTTAAGCTTGCGATCGACATCACGCTTTATGCTCTCAGCGCTACGCTTCGAGTCGTCGAGAGTTTTGGTCCGCAATTTGAGTTCAGACCGAGATACATCTTCCTGGCGTTTCCGTTCTCGACAGGAGTCAAGCTCTTGCTGGAGCGTATCGTGTGACTGAGACGCAGAAAACTGAACATCGCGGAGTTGTGTGTGGAGGTCTTGGACGGAAGTCTCTGACACAGATATCTGACGCAGAATCTGAGAGATTGCTGGGGAGTTCTCAAAAGTTGAAGGTCGTATGGAAGTGGCAACAGAAGGGCGGGATGGTGCTTCTGACAACGCCGGCCTGCTGGACTGCCAGGCCTGCGACAGACCATCAGTGGACTTGTCGTTCAGTGCGACGGGTAGGCGTTTGGTGTGTAGAGGAAGGGATGCTGATTTCGACAAAGGCGGCGGTGATCCGCTCCGCTGCTGCGATTTGGATGAAGGTCGATCTCTGTTCCTGAGTTTGGGGGGCGAATTCTTCGTAGTGAGATATGGAAAGCTTTTGCTAAGAGAGGGTGCTAAATAAAGGTCAAGTCAGTCAACAAGAGCGCCAGTGGCTTTTGTTATCACGAACCATGGAAGTCCGGCAACATATCCAGATTCTTGATGTTAAGGATTCCAGAGCTCCAGCTTTCTTCATCCTTTGCTCGGGCAATCACGTCTTGATACCATGTCTCCCAAACGCCACCTCTCCACCATTTGCCAAAAGCGCCGATGTACCACGAGTCCGATATTGACCATGTATTCCTGTCGTCAGACTGAGAGGCCTTTGCGACGGGTACCATAGCTGCGATGGTGAAGATGGCAAAACTATGAAAGACATGCTTGGGTGTCCTCAATGATATCGATGCGCGGTTGGCAAAATGGAAGGGGGCTGCATTCTGCTCTGATCCATGCTGGCTTGAACCGCGCGGCGAAGGGCCTGAATAGATGTTGGAATAGCGAGCAGTATGATCGTTTTGCTCGTCGTCCAAGTTTTCGTCCAACCGGCTCAGGTGGTGACGAAAAGACTGTTCGGTGAGATAGGCGCGGAACGAGTTCTCGGACGGGTTTGTAAGGTATGCTATGAGATGAAAAGCCGGTAAAAAGTTGAAATCACAGCGCAGATGGGCTGAATGAACTCACCGACGACGACAGAGACGATAAAAAAGACAAGAAAGCAAAACAGCGACTGGAGATCGCTCTTGCCCAAAACCAGGCCGACCAACTCTGCAAATGGGTTGCGGAGGGACATGAGACTGAGACAGCCCATTGCAAAGCTCATGAGGAGGAGAGCAATGTCCTTCCAGGACGATGCTGGGCTGTCAGATGGTGTGTCTTGGGCAGACGCCACGGATGATGTTGAGGACAGCTTGTTGACGGACGACGATTTGCTCGCCGTCGTGGACGGTGGTGAATGGTGGCCAATGCAAAAGAAGGCACAAAAAAGAGCCGACGGGTGGCGCGTAATGGGCGCCGGCTTGTCGTCGTTGTCAACGATGAGCAAGAGCCTTTTGGGGCCGTCGCAGTCGTCGTGCTCGATTGAAAGCGAAGAAATCCGATTTTCAATTGATTTTTGTTTTATTTATTCAATTTTAGGTAATCCTTAGCTATCTTCGTATTTGCCTCTTGATGGCCTCAGCCTCACTCCGGCGCAGAAGCCCATGGTCCACATATTTGGCGTAATATTCGCTCAATGGCTTTAATCGCCTCCTTGGAGGCCGTGCTGCAATAATATTGCCTTGTGCTTCGCCCAGGTTCTCAGCTTCTTCCTCCAACTCAGGGCCGTCTTCCGGTATCGGGTCCTGTCCTGGAGATGATGCATCATGCTGCGACGACGAGGGAGGCGGCGTAATCTCAAGAGGGTGGGCTCTTTTCCGGGTCAAAGGGCTCGACTCGACTTGCCGTTCGGGTTTGTGTTCCAACTTGAGTCTTTTGGCCTGCTTTATACGTCCTCCTTCTGGGGAGGAAGTATCACCGTCATACGTCTCCTCTTGACTTGGGAGAGGCTTCGGTCGCTTTGGTGGTGATGCCTTCTCCAGTGCCAGTTGTCGTTCACTTTGCAGGATGTGCTGGGGCTGCGACTTTCCCTGAGATTGCGATTGTGATTGAGACATGGAAATGTCTGAATTGGGTACCAAAATTTGACCAGTCCCTTCTCTTCGAAGAGGAGGCACGGGGGGAAGCACCTTGCGTGATGGGAGATGCCTCATGTTGTTGGGGCCTATGGCGTTTGTCTGCAGAGGAACGTCAACATACGACGATTCGGGGATAGGAAGATCCATATCCTGGGAGGAGCTGGGGGATGGCGAACGCTTCTGTGACCTGTCAGGTGAAGGTGACCACTCAGAAATGAGGCGTTCCGGGGAGCTTTTAGGTGTTGTCGGCGGAATAGATGCTGGCCCCGAAGGAGCTACTGTAAGCTTGTCAGAGATAAGCGCTTGTTGCTGTGTTTCTTTCTGTAGCTCAAATATGTCGTCCCCGATGACTTGATTCAAACGTCAAAACATTGCCATGGAAAGTATATTGTGGTTCTGGACAGACGTACCTGGCTTGTGCCTGTAGGACAGCAGCAACCGTAGGCGATTAACAGCGCTCGAGTCATACTTTAGAGTAGTGACAGGTGCAATGGCCATCTGCTTGTCGGCAGAGCGTTGAGGAGCTGCAGGAGGCTTGATTTGGCTCCTAATCTTCAGGACGTTACTGAGGTGAAGTTAGGTCATCTACCAGGGTGGGGAAAGAGAACACTTACCCATTCCCACCTCCTGACCTCAATCCTTCAATCCACAGCAGAATGTCACTGTGGTTGTCCACCCCCTCCCGCTCCTTGACGTTAACCTTGGAGGTATTACCTGCAATGGCAAAGGTATCGCACTCGAGCACCAGACGCGATTCAATGGAGACGCGCCCGGTGTGAGGGACAGGCACCTTGCAAAATATAACCTTGGTATTCTTCAAGGTCATTTCACAACCTATGTTTTCGGAGAATTGACTGTACTGGTGGATTCTACCGGCAGCGTCAGATGCGTTGGATTAGAGAAAACCTTAGCATACAGGCTGTATTTCTTCATGGCCTCTTTAGAGATCTTGACCGGTATCTGGTATTCGGTGTCAGATATATCCGCCCATGTGAAGCTGTTATCTTTTCCGTCAAAGAGGATCTAGAGCAGGGGTCAGCCCTTGACCTGCAGCCAGTTCCGACAACTAGCCTTTGCAAGATAAGCTCTATGTGGCGTCGTGTCCCACTTGATGCCTGAGAGCTCGGCGCCATGGTTTACCGCAATATCGAGCAGGTACTGAGCAATCCAGGGCTTGACCATGGTGGGAGCAGTGAAGCAGTCGCGACGCGTCTCAAACGAGAAAGCGCGTCATCACATGACCCTTTCGAAGTCTTCCTTGCCTAGTTCTGTCATGCAAAGGCACTGAAATTATAGAACCGTGTAATCGGGGTTCATGGTGCATATGAAGAGCAGCTTCGCTACGGCAAACCATCCTTGTTTTGTGACCATGAAGCCTCAGCCAACTGCATACCTCCGGTGCAGGTAATGGGTGCTGATTTGAGGGACTAGCCGGAGCCCGAACCGGTCGTGGGCAGGGCTGTCAGTGGGCAGTCAGCACTGACATTCAGCCTCAAACAAAGCCATTGGCCCTCGAGGAGCAGGTCAATGCGCCTGCATTGGATTACATACTTGAGGCGCCAATATGACTAAGTGCTTGATGCACAAACAGGTTTGTAAGACGCATTTTCGTTCACAACCACCATCTGTCAAGGTATCGCGCGCCATCTCATTCTATCGCTACTGGTACAAGAAATTTCAGGGTCCATGAGCCTCATCTGCTTCAGTCATGCTTCTGCTCTCCGCCGCTCATGCTTGACGGCCCCTCGTTTCTCTGGTCTGGGTGGTCCTTGTTGCCAGCTTGGTCCTGTGGGTGAGGAGGCAGAGGAGGTGGAGCATTGCCAGCTGGCAAGAGCCCGGCATGACTCAGCGCTGCTCGTAGGGCTGCATTCTCAACTCGAAGTTGGTCGACCAAACCTCGACACTCCTCCCACCGACGATTTGCTTCGTCTGCGGACTGGAGCGCAGCGTCGAGCAGCTGCGATCTGGACTCCAAGTACTTGACATGCCTGGTAAGTCAGATGTTTCAGATCGAATCTCATCAGATGAAAGGAGCTCGGGCCACGTACTGGTCACGGCGTTCTCTGAACGCACGCTGAGCTTTACGGTTTTGTTCTGCTCTCTTGCTGTTGCTGAGAGCTCGCCCGCCAGGGCTTGCCCTTGACTGTGGGGATGGCGGTTGGGCAGGACCTGGCTGGGGGGGTACAGGAGACATGCCCGGCGGTAAACCACCAGGTGTGTAATCTGGCACGGGGGTATATGTGAAGCCAGGGGGTAATTGTGGTGGCAGACCATGGGGTGGGTGCATGAGAGCATGTGGAGGTGGCAGAACATGCTGCAGAGACTGAGGAGGTGGTGGCGGAGGTGGCTGCTGCTGCTGCTGAGCGGGTGGTGGTGCTGGTTGCTGCTGCTGCTGCTGCTGCTCTGGACTGTTGTTCTCCTGGGGTGACTTGCGCTTCCTGCCTGCCCTTGCGGGTGGGGTTATGGCTGGAGGGTCGTCGCGCAGTCTCATGGTGGTTGGCTGCATCTGTTGCTGGTCCTGCTGGGGTTGACCCTGCTGCTGGACATTGGATTGATATTGCAACATGTCTGCCACAGATTTTGGCGGTTACGGTGCGATTAGTCAGAGGTTCAAGTCGTTTGCAGCGCAGATTCTCCGATACGGCCACTGCTTTCTCACGCACACTCCGATGACGGACTCTGTGCGTGCTTTGTTTGTCTCGACCCTAGCACAAGATTCTCTGAATAAATAGCCCTTTTTGAACCTGAGTTTGGATGACCCAGAGAGCCTCTCAGCCAGCCTAGTAATGTCAAAGGTTATGTTTGAGCAGAAACAAAAGCTCTTGTTTGGGTTTGCGTGACCCGACATAGCCACTGCCTGGGACCAAAGCTAGCGCCATCAATTCCCCTCGACCGAACATCTTTCCTGAATGTCGACGACGGCGCCAAAGGTCTCATTCAGGCAGAAGCTCTTCAGGTCCCCGAAGAAGGAGCCCACAAAGCTTGCAGACTCTAGTCAGTATTTATTTCTGGTCGGCGTCGGTGGGTGTATCGCTGACAGCCTTACCAGAACCAGAGTCGCAGGCCGTCGATGCGGAGGGCACCACAGACTCTGAGGAGCGTCGCGAGCAGGCCTCTGTTGACACTGACCTCACAAATAACGGTCGCAGGACCCCATTCTACCGCAAGAAATCCGTAAAGTCTGACGACGCGCTTTCTTCAACAACCACGTCGATCGCAAAGCCATCGCCGGGTCCAACCCGTTCACGTCCCTCGTTTCTTTCTCGCGTATATCACAGAGTCGTTCCTTGCGTAACTCCTCCTTTGGATACAACAACCACCCATGGTGACCCCCCAGAGGCCCAGGAGGACCCAGCCAAGCAGGCTGTTCAGCTCAGGGAGCTAACAATCCCCAAGTCGGAAGACCTCGCTGCTCCCACGAGAAGTCCTCTTGAAGAGGGAGAAGAGTCTCCAGCTATTGCTGCTGGATTTATTCCAGACCCTGCGCCAGCACTTCCACCGCCCACCCCAGATGCAGAGGTCGTCGTCCCTCCTCCCATCCATACCCACGTTCTGCCCGAGGAAGAAACAGATGGCGTGACATCTGGAGCCGTGCAACCCCCTGGTTCGGCGGGCACAGACGTGATTAGAATCTCCCACCATGATTCTGGTTCAGATTCAGACAACACCAGTGTCAGCGACGAATCTGACTACCATCTCAATGAAGAAGACGAGGAGGAGAGGTTGATTAGGAGCGGTGGTTCTGGTATCCCCATTGGACCTGTGAGTATCTTTCCTCCACATTGTGTATTCCATTAACGCGCCCTCTAGGACGGTAACCCAAAGCCCCTCCTTCCTCCCATCGCGCCTGAACATGCCGGCCGCAAGTGCCTTGTTCTCGACTTGGACGAAACGTTGGTTCACAGTAGCTTCAAGGTGGGCATCTCCCCACGCATGACCCACGTTGCGCGGCTGACAGAATGAATAATCAGGCTGTCCAACAAGCAGATTTCATTGTGCCAGTCGAGATTGAATACCATTGGCACCACTTCCACGTTCTCAAAAGACCCGGTGTCGACAACTTTTTGAAAAAGATGGGAGAGATTTACGAAGTGGTTATTTTCACTGCAAGTCTCAGCAAGGTACAACACATCTCAGACCTTCCGTTCTCTTGTGCTGACATCCCTGCAGTATGCCGACCCAGTTCTCGACAAGCTGGATATTCACAAAGTCGTTGCCCACCGCCTTTTCCGCGAAAGCTGTTATAATCACAAGGGCAATTATGTCAAGGTGAGCTCTCTTGATATTGTGAAGATGACGGCTTCTCATCGTGCTTTGACAGGACCTTTCGCAGCTCGGGCGCCCCATCGCGGATACCATCATCTTGGACAACTCTCCTGCATCCTACATTTTTCATCCTAACAATGCGGTCCCTGTTTCTTCTTGGTTTAACGATCCTCACGATGCCGAACTTACGGATTTGATACCCTTTCTCGCTGACCTGACCTCTGTTCCCGATATCCGTGGAATCTTGGACGGCCACCGAACCTGACATACCAAAGGGCGTTTTATATCCTCATCCGCTATACCCACTTAACACCTCACACTTTCTCTACACTGTAACGATACTTTTGGGTTATTTCTTCTCGTGTTTTCTATCAGTGTTTTTTTTCTCTCTCTCTCTCTCTTCGCTTTCTATGCCGTTTTGGCCATTGCTCAACACTCATTTATTCCTCCAACATCTACTACACCCCACCTGTATTGGTATGGCTCCATATCGTGTATGTACGCAATGCATGTGAAATGTTTGTGTGATTACCCCAGCGAACGCGTCGCGCGCTCATCGCTTTTCTCTAGACTCGTAACCAGTCGTCGAATGAGGACTAGGAGGATCCTCGATTCTCCGACTGGTGCAGCTGAGTTCGAAACAGGGGGGCGCTGAATCACACTGCCACCCCCTGTCCCTTTTTGGTATCAAGCCTAATAAGGCTCAGCGCCTTCCCGCCTTTTTGCTTTCTGAGCCAATAGCTCATCGTCACAAGCTCGCATAGCTGGCGGGGTAGGTTATAATAGGACTTTCTCGTGTTGAGGCTCCTTAACGACCATCTCTTGACCTTCCCATTGAGCCTTGGGCCCAATGTATAAATGGCAGCGTCCTGCTGAAACGAAGTAACTTTAGTTCTCGAAGCACCGTGGATACATCTTCTATAGGTCTTATATAGGTCCCAAAGACAATAAATTATGCTCGTTGTTCTGGAGTCTGCGAGACGAATATTTTGGGTGAAGCGCCGTGCGTCCCAATTAGGTATGATACCAAAACAGGACGGCGGGTGGCAGTGTGATGCAGCGCCCCCCTGTTTCGAACTCAGCTGTACCGGTCGCTCTATCGAGCTCGCTCATAGAGCGACGGTAACCGGTCTAGCTTTTCTCTTCTCCGCCGTCATCATGTCCGCCACGTCGAAGCCAAAGGCCGCGACAACGAAAAAGTGTATGTGTCATGAAGAGCCAATGAGTACTCGCTGACCGTTCTCCAGCGGTGCCTACACCTATCAAAGGGTATCTTGTGCTCTACAATACCCTCTCAGCAATTGGCTGGGGATATGTGTTAACTCTGCTCATCGTCCACCTTTTCAATCTCGATGGACGCTCTAATGTCAAGAATACCCTGCCTCTGGTGAACATCCTCTTGTCTCGCATCCGCTCGGTCGTCTCTTTTGGTGGATACGCATACTCAAAAACGCGTCATTTGCAGGCCAGCCTCCCTACTCCTCTCCAGCCAATCTTTGCTCGCGCGACGACAGCCTATTCGCGTATCGGAGAGCTCACGACGTTTGTCCAGAGCTTTGCACTCTTGGAAGTCGTTCACGCTCTTCTCGGATGGGTTAGGAGCCCAGTAACGACTACGACAATGCAAGTGGCCAGCCGGCTGTTCCTTGTTTGGGGCATCACCACCCAGTTCCCAGAGGTGAGTCTTTAGACCACCCTTGAGCAAGCATTGTCGCTGAAGGCAACCCAGACGCATGCCAATCCCATCTACGCCTCCATGGTGTTTGCGTGGTCGGTCACTGAAGTCATCCGCTACACGTTCTACGCTCTCAACTTGCTCGGCATCAACTCGAGCCTCCTCGTGTGGCTCCGTTATACGACCTTTTATGTCCTTTATCCTCTAGGAGCATCCTCGGAAGCTTTCCTCACTCTTGCTACGCTTCCTCAAACAATCCTCCCTACATACCTGCATTCCTTTCCTCCCAAGCCAATCGAGAAATGGAGCATTGACCAATACGCCCGTGGTATCCTCTTCCTCATTTGGTGGCCAGGTATGAGGAGACTTTCGTGCTTGGAGGGTTTTATCTCATGACTTTTGCTTGCTAGGTCTCTATGCCATGTACTCGTACATGATTGGGCAGCGAAGGAAAGTGCTGGGAGCGCCCAAGCAAAAGACCCAGTGAAGAACCACTACTCGATCGCCTTAATTCACCAGGATCACGCATAATGACTATCTAACGCCCTAGTTGTTGTTGATACTCTTGGAAAATCCGACTCTGCCCCCGTTTGCATAATCAAAGGTGCTATACCCTGTCAGAAAGTAAAGGGCGTTGTCAACGAAGCTGCAAGGACGGAAGGGAAGCACACTAACAGGATTTGAGAAACTCGTCGCCTGGGAACGTGAGTTAATGGGAGGTGTAGGCTCAACTGAGAAAGGACATACCTATGATTGCTAGGTTAGGCGGGAAGGCGCTTCCAAGTCCCAGCACTCCCCCGACACACTCCCTGTGATCCATTGTATTCACTTGCCGTTTCGCATGGTTCACAGGCTACTCACTGAGAATTCGGATCGGTCCGCCCTACAGATCTGAAGTCAACACGACCGGCATGGTGAATTAACAGGCGCCTACCAAGATTGAAGTCCGAGGGGCTGATAGAAAAGGCCTGACCATCGAAGGAAAACGAGATGTCAACAGGGGAGGAGCAGGGGTACGTATAGAGCCCTTTGTTTTGTGAGTCAAATTCCACGAGCATCGCCGCGCGGAGACGGACCTGGACCGTATTGTGTTGCAGGTTTTGCTCCAGGTATCTGGGCAAGTTGCATGAGGAATGAGTGGCAATCTAGCACTTCCTTGCGACATACCAACTTGTAAAAGTTGAGTGCGATATCGTCGGGAACATAGATCAGCGTCGTCCCAGTATCGATCGCCTCAACGATAGCATGTCTGAGGTTTGGAATTTGTCGAATCCAAAGAGAATACTCACTGCGACCAAGTGCGTTGCGACTGCGTTACCAGGGGAATTGACCACGATTTTGTCCAATGACAAACTCCAGTACGTCTGCGCTACCATTAGCTCGACCTCAAGCGCCCCAGATTGCGGCAACTGACCTTGGAAATCACAGGAAGCCAAGAAATAGGGCCTGTCGCTTTCGACCCGTCGTAGCATCCAAAACATACCTGTGAAGAAGGTCATTCGTTGGTCTCGTCACAAAGAAGTCTCGTACCTCTGAGCCGCTTGGCTGGTTTCTCGCGAGATGAACCGAGAAAAGAGGAAGAGCAATATGGCCTTTTCTGACCAAGGTTTCGAAGAAGGTGGGTTTGTTCATCTGGGATATGCTCCCGAAAGCGAGGCCAAGGAGACCGTCATTTGGATAGCCGGTAAAATCGATGGATTCACTCGTCACGAGCCCAAAGGCCTGCTGATCCACCCGTAACCCTTGGATGGCGACCACGTCCGTGACGATTGTACCCATTACATCACCGGTTCCCTAGCACAATGAGCTTTCGAAGGAGTGGAGAAAGGTTGTGTGACATACGTAAGAGATTCTAAACGTTTCTTCAGCGGAACTGTTGAATGTAAGACTTTTGGTCGGGATGAACGCGTTGTTGCTGCATTCACGACACTGGTCTCCTGGTATCCAGAGGTCTGCCGAACCGGTGTCGATATCCACAGTTAATCTCTGCGGAGGTGTTCCAAAGTCAAGTGGACCATAGTACAGGACGTCGAGTGTACCGTCCGTGTCATCTGTGAGGGGAAGAATCGCCGTGGTTTCAGTAAGGAAAGGGGGGATGAGAGGGACGTCGTCTGCTGCCACACGGGAGTCTCCACTATGAGGGCGGAGGACGTTGTTGATTGGGAATGGGTGAAGTAAGTCGGGGCCTGCGTGGAGACCAACTCCTGCCAACACCTTGGCCGCTTGTTCGTATTTCGATAGAAGGGATCGCAATTCTTGTTTCTGTTCCAAAGGTGAGACGGCAACTCAGAGAAACAGTCCGGTGCACGACACGTACAGCTAATGCAGCATCGAAAAGTCTCACATCCGGGGTTGCACGTAGAGGGGGCTTCTGGCGCATCGAACGGCGACTGAGGCTCGCGCGAAATCGCCCGTGAGTCGTATGGCTGGCAGCTGCAGAACTAGCGGACCATGCAAGAGCCCATAGGGCAAGTATTACCGGAGGACGCATTGCAGGATGCCACAGACAGGTGAGTTGTGAGACCCCGCTCTTGGAGTAGATTCCAAAGTGGCCTGGTAGCTGGAACCCCAATAACGGTACATTTTGCGCGATGATACAAAGATGGTAATACAAACTAGCTTGTCCGAGAGTTCAGTTTCATTGTGGCAGAAACGTGAAAGAAGGTCGTTCAGCGTCTGGTTTGGAGATGCAGGGGTAACATATGGATCTGGTCGCGATCGGTGTCCAAAAACACTTTATCTTCAGTGGGACTTCGAATGTGCTGCTTGGAGTCGAAAGAGGTGTACGACTGGCTAGATGGAGGGTGTACCTCTACGGAAGACCGCTTTCTGTCGAACCTCCGCCAGGCGTCCTGACGCTGTTCCCAGCGACGGCGAACGGCCGACCTTCGCATGAAGAAGCACCAAGACATGACTGCGATAAGAAATACTGCAACAGCTGCCGCGATGCCTCCTACAACGAGCCCTTTTGAGTGAGGAAGGCCTTTGTCGACTCCTCCGGTCTCTCCACTCCCAGTGTTGAATGAGGTTGTCATCTCGGCTTCTTCAGCAGAGGCGACTGACGGAGCGGCTCTGATGGTCATCGTGGATCCAATCTTTGAAGAAGGAGCCCCCGACGCAACCGACAAACGTGTTACGATGGAGCCTGCTATGTCGCTGCTGGAGTTCGGGGAGGCAGCTGGCGCCGGGGTCAATGTTTGAATGCTTGGCGTCCTTGTATCCTGCCCCTCTTGACGCTCGATGATGGCAGCATAGACGACTGCAGACGAGACAATGCAGCAGCGGGCAATGAGCTGAGCGACCCGCATCGCTGAAGGTGGGGGATGTAGGAGAGAGCCACCCTTATCGCCACTAGCTATAACAGGGTGATTCTTGTCTGACGCCTAAGGATACATTGAGCAAGAGATCAAGCTTCTGCGAACGAGATTTATCCGCGTGACCCCCGAGTCGGATAATGACCAGCAGCAGTCTTAGATTGAGGGGATGGCTAGTCGGATACGAAACAAATGAAGCGGGCTCGACAGAGATAGGAGAATCATTCCTAGTTTCCCCCGTCTCCCCACAATGACCACTCTCGCCATCAGCCACGGCGTGGCATGGCTCTTCTTGGTTTACACTATAGTTTTTGTGAATGCTGCAGGATACCAACTTCAGGACCGCTACTCCGGATTCCGATTCTTTGACGAATGGATTTGGGAGTCCTTTCAAGATCCCACTCATGGGAGGGTCAACTATGTGGATATCGAGACAGCCATTAGTAAGAATCTCTCCTATGGTGAGCTGCACCGTGCTTTGGCAGTAGGATCTGCTACTAACGATGGTACCAGCGACAGACCGAAAGTTCATCATGAGGGCTGATCATTGGAGTAAGACGAGTCCTTTCAGTAGAGGTAGGGACAGCGTTCGTATCAGGTCGAAGGCTGCCTGGGGCGATTCGCTCCTGGTTCTGGACTTAGAGCATATGCCGGAGGGATGCGCAACCTGGCCAGCCTTTTGGACGCTCAGCGAGAACGGTCCCTGGCCGGCAGGAGGAGAGATTGATATCCTCGAAGGTAATACCAATGCAGTATAGAAACTGAGAGTGCCGCTAACACGCTTGCAGGAGTGAACCTGAACAATCAGAATGCCGCAACCCTGCATACGTCTGGCGCCTGTTCGATGGCACCGCATCGAAGCCAAACGGGGTGAGTACGTGGTGTGTAGCGAGCAACTTCTGTCTCACCCAAAGTGAAGCTCAGCGATAGCGATGGACTGCGATGGATTAGCCAATGGCAACCAAGGGTGTGGAACAAGCTTTTCGAAAGCTAATTCCTACGGCATCGAACTCAACCGAGAGCGCGGGGGCTGGTATGTCATGCAGCGCTCTGCGACCGAGGGAATCAACATCTGGTTTTGGTCAAGGGGCGATAGCACCGTACCACTTTCTGTGAAGTATGGGGGTGAAAGGGTGGATATTGGGCCGAGCTGGGGCCTTCCGGAAGCCTCGTTCACGTTCGAGACGTGCTCCTACTTGGATCATTTTGACAATCATCAAGTCGTATTTGATCTTACATTTTGCGTGAGTTCTTCTGTAGATAACCCGAGACTCTGCTCAGCGGTTACTAGGGTGATTGGGCTGGCAGTGCTTTCGAGCTTTCTGGGTGTGGTCCAATGAAATGTGAAGATTGTGAGTTCTCTCGCCGATCTGCAGGCTGTACGCTAACGTTGTCCTGCTAGATGTCGATCAAAACCCATGGGCGTTTGAAAACGCGTTCTGGGAGATCAACAGCCTACGCGTCTATAGGCCTCTGCCAGAATACAATCCCAAGCAGGGTTATTTCGAGTTTCCCATTGTATTAGTCGAGCCCCTGTAATCGAGCGTTGACGCGGTCACATGGCTGTTGATCTGCCATCAATTGTTCGAATATGGCTCTGGCTTGTGGGCAGCAGCCTCATTGTCCTTGTCATTACCCACAACGGCCATGGTAAGTCGCTGAGCAGACGACGACGAGAGCTGTCTGACCATTATGCAGGATTGTGTACGCCTCATAGACAAGCTGAGGCCTGACCTGACCCTCCCAGACTCGGAGGACACCTGGGAGAAGGTGGCCAAAGCACTTGTAGCTGTGAAGCAGGCCTGCGAAGAGCGCCGGTTCGACGACGCCAGCGAGGTTGCGCATGCTGTCAAGACCCTCAACTCATCGATGGTCACTGCCATGAACTCGGAGAGAACGAGGCTCTGTCTCTCCGCGCTGGACCTCGTCGATGCGGTGGCAGTTGCATGCGAAGTCAAATTCGAACCCCTCATCTCTGTCTTCTTGCCGTCCCTGCTTGCCCTGTGCGGCCGAACGAACAAGGTCATCCTCAATAAAACTCGCAAATGCATAACAAATATCGTCGAGGTTACTCAGATCGCCTCCACTCTCAGTTATTTCCTCCCTCCACTGTCCGAGAAGTCCGTCACTATTCGCCTGGTCGCCGTTGAGGGTGCTCTAGCTTGCGTCAAGTGCTCCAACCCACCCGATCTCGAGAAAGAGTCTCGTGCGTCCGAGATCGAAAGCATTATCCGCAAGGCAGCGAGGGATGCCAGTGCCGACATTAGGAAAGTGGGACGAGAGATCTTTACTGCATATAAGATTCTGCTTCCTGATCGAGTGGAAAGGTCAGCTCGGCGTTCGTGGGCTAAGATCTGGGACAAGGTTGCTGATTATTATTGAACGATGACAGGTTTACTGCACCACTCACTCCAACCATCAAGAAGTATCTGGAAATCAAGGCCAGCGCTGCCCCCGTCAAGACGACAGCGCTCGCAAGAGTCAAATCAATGTCGGCTCTCTCAACATCGCGACCGGAGCCCTCAACAAAGGCTACGGCGACTCACACTAGGGTTCCGTCAGTTTCAACGAGTACAAGTACTGCAGCAAAGGAGCCTCAACGGGCTGCACCCGTTGCAAGAGAACGAGTGCAGCGGTCAGCGACAACAACAGCGACAGGGCCTGTTCGCCCAGCACTCTCGACAAATCAACCAAGAAAGTTGGTGTCACAGACAGGTGCTGCTGGTCCCTTGCGTGTCATCCCTCGTCCAGCATCTACAGAACCCCCTCGTTCCAATGCTCTGCGCAGGGGTCCCCCCAGCACCACCCTGACGACCCGACCAGGGCTATCGTCTTCCGGGTCGCAACGACTGGATTCCTCTGGGCCGCGCCGTATTCCTCTTCCTTCCTCGTCTCAGTCCCAAGCACAAGCGAGCACTACTCGTCCAACTCTGACACGACCGACATCTCAGCAAGGGCACCGGGCACCTGCTGTGAAGCCAGTAAGACCGGTTGTAGTCGCTCGGACAGTGAAGCCTGAGCCCAAAGGTGCCGTTGTGCCTGCGCTGCGTTCCAAGACTCCAACGGAACGCGTACCGCGAGTTCGTGCGGGTCTGACGGAACCGACCGCGTCTCAGTTGGCGAAGATGAAGCCCAAGGTTGCGCCTCTTGCGAAGCCAGTAGGGAAACCTACGGCAAAGGCACCAGCGAAGAAGGCCAAAGAAGCTGCTATTCTCCGAGATGGTGCGCCGAGGTCAAACTCGGGTGAGACGCTTCGGGCGACGGCGAAGAAAGAGGAGCCTTTGAAGTTGGAGGATCTGGCAGTTCCAGATGAAGCATCCAATCCTGTAGCTGAAGAGCAGGTGGTCGAGGCTGAAGCAGAGGTACAAGAGGAGGCTGCCGAAGAGGATGAGCATGAAGAGGAAGGAGAGCCCAGAGCGCAAGGTCTCCCGAGCATTGCCGAGCCACAAGACGAGGTCTCCGAGTCTGAAAGCGACGTACCCATGATCAGGCTACCTACCGACGGTCAAGGTACACCCGACCCAATCACCCCACCACAGGCAGCTCACCTGGGCGTCGCTTGGAATGCGAATGACGCCAAGACACCCATTTCTGCACTGTTGAGCTCGATACAGCAGGGATTCGAGTTTTCGCCTGCCTCTCCTCTGTCACCTCCGATGGGATATGCGAACCACCATGCTGAGCCTGTCACACTGTTCTGAGATATTATGGTCTATTTTCGAGTATTAGAGTAGTATGTTCGACAACGTCGTAGTAGTGGATTTTTTTGCACATCTGAATAGACACGGTCAGTCTCGCTGATTGCTGGAGAAGGCAGTTTGCATGCATACCTAGTGAGAAAGATAGCGCCTGCCCTTTGCGAGCCTGCGTGCGAGGGTTCTCCTGCCTCCTGGTGACCTCTTCCTTGCGAGGAAACCGTGCTTCCTCTTGCGCTTGCGCTGTGAGGGCTGATACTCGACGCCCTTTTGGATGGAACGCGCCTGCATGACTGCTCCGAGCACTGGTGACCTGGCAAATGCTGGCTGGGGGAAGAGCCTAGAGGCCAGAGCGAGTGCTGGCTTGAACGATGGTGGTTGTGGTGCCCATCGCTGAGCTGTCGCTGTACGGGGTACGACTGCTGTGACGAGACGGGGGAGGCGGCGAAGGAGGCTGAGAATGCGCGGCATGGGAGTTGCAGGAAGAGAGAGACGCGCGGGTCAGCTGGAAGAGATGATTTAGGTGCCACGTGATGGCTATTCTCTCCTTCCAGCCAATATGGCCTTTGGGCCTGTTTTTCGGCGACAGCCATTTCTCCGTCTGCGCTCACTCTCATCCATGGCTTACACTGGCAAATGGACAGCAAAGGCTGTTCGTCAACAGTTTTTCGATTATTTTGCCACCAGAGACCATTCCTTCGTTCGCTCGTCACCCACGATCCCCTTCGATGACCCAACTCTGCTCTTTGCAAATGCTGGGATGAACCAGGTAGGGCGATCACAACTCTGATAACACTTTTATTCACATTTTTTGTTATAGTATAAACCCATCTTCTTGGGCACCGTAGATCCAAGCTCACCCTTGGCCACCGTCAAGCGCGCCTACAACTCTCAGAAGTGTATCCGTGCCGGTGGAAAGCACAACGGTATGCAGATTACAGCCAGATCTGACTCACTGACTCACTCTCGTCCAAGACCTGGACGATGTCGGCAAGGACTCGTACCACCACACCTTCTTTGAGATGCTTGGGAACTGGTCCTTTGGCCAGTACTTCAAGGTGAGTGCGGAAAGGTTGATGCCCGCCGTCCATGTCTCACCTTGCACAGAAAGACGCTGTCAAGTACTCTTGGGATCTCTTGACCAGAGTATATGGTCTCAATCCCGACCGTCTCTACGTCACCTACTTTGAGGGCGACCCTGCCAATGGCCTTGAGCCCGACTTGGAGGCCAAGCAATGCTGGCTGGATTATCTCCCAGAGGACCGCGTCCTACCCGGAAATGCAAAGGACAACTTCTGGGGTGAGTCATGGAAAAATTATCCGTTATCAGTTGCAGCCGCTGACATGTGTCGTAGAAATGGGTGCAACCGGTCCGTGTGGCCCTTGCAGGCAAGCTCTTATCTCCATCTCATGCGCAGGGGACTAAACCATGACTCAGTGAGATTCACTATGACCGTATCGGTGGACGCCATGCTGCTCACCTCGTCAACCAAGACGACCCTGACGTTCTCGAGATCTGGAACAACGTTTTCATCCAATTCAACCGTGAGGCCGATGCCTCGCTCAAGGCTTTGCCAGCAAAGCATGTCGACACCGGTATGGGTTTCGAGCGACTCGTCTCTGTCATCCAGGACAGACGCTCCAACTACGACACCGATGTCTTTACTCCCATCTTTGAAAGGATTCAACAATTGACAGGGGCTCGTCCATACGAGGGCAAGTTTGGCGCTGAAGACGCGGATGGTATCGATACTGCCTACCGCGTTGTTGCCGACCATGTCCGCACCTTGACCTTTGCCCTCAGTGATGGTGGCGTTCCCAACAACGTTGGACGAGGCTACGTCTTGCGCCGAATTCTCCGACGAGGTTGCAGATATGCACGCAAGAAGCTCGGCGTCCAGATTGGCTCCTTCTTCTCTTCTCTCGTTCCGGTCGTTGTTGAGCATATGGTGCGTGAACATGGATACACACGCACATCGTCCACACCTCATCCTCCCTTTAGGGCGACGTCTTCCCGGAAATCACCAAGAAGTACGACGATATCAAGGAAATCTTGGACGAGGAGGAAGAGTCGTTCTCGCGCACCTTGGACCGCGGCGAGCGGTTGTTTGACCAGTTTGCGGTCAAGGCCAAGGAGGAGGGCAAGAAGGAGCTGAATGGTGCCGACGTCTGGCGTCTGTATGACACCTTTGGTTTCCCTGTCGACTTGACCCTCCTCATGGCTGAGGAACAGGGCCTGACTATCAACAATGCCGAGTTTGAAGAGGCCCAGGAAAAGTCCAAGGAGGCCAGCAAAGGAGGCGCCAAGAAGGCCGTCGACGATATCGTCAAGCTCGATGTTCATGAATTAGCCGAGCTTGAGAAGGAAGGCGTTTCCAAGACGGATGATTCTGCCAAGTTTGGTGAGTTGTCCCCGCTACGGTTGCAATCGCATCTACTCAACTTGGCCTTCAGGCACTGGCAACATCGACGCCAAGGTTCAGGTCATTGTCTATGACAAAAAGTTCCACAAGAATACCAGTGAGATTCCTGAAGGCGCCACCTTTGGTGTTGTTCTCGACAAGACTAGCTTTTATGCCGAGTCTGGTGGACAGGAATACGATACTGGAAACATTGTCATTGACGGCGTCGCCGACTTTGAAGTCAGCAACGTCCAGGTCTACAATGGATACGTCGTGCACACTGGTATCCTCAAGTATGGCACGCTCGACGTTGGTAGCGAAGTTATTTCCTCCTACGACGAACTCCGCCGATGGCCTCTCCGCAACAACCATACCGCCACTCATATCCTCAACTACTCTCTTCGTGAAACCTTGGGTGATCATATTGACCAAAAGGGCTCCCTAGTCGCACCCACCAAGCTACGCTTCGACTTTTCGCACAAGGCCCAAGTTGCCCTCCCCGAACTCCAGAAGATCGAAGAGATGAGCATCGACTGGATCAAGCGCAACGTCCGCGTCTTTGGCAAGGAGCTGAATCTGGAAACTGCCCAAAAGATTCCTGGTTTGCGCGCGGTGTTTGGCGAGACTTATCCCAACCCTGTGAGGGTGGTCACGTTGGAGTACGATGTCGATGAGATTGCAAAGGACATCGAGAACCCCAAGTGGAGGAATACCAGTGTCGAGTTCTGCGGTGGAACGTGAGTCTTGTTGCTTTTGGACGAGAGAGATACTCATTTGTCTCTAGTCATGTCGCCAAGACGGGCGATATCAAGGGCTTTGTTATTACGGAAGAATCTGGTATTGCCAAGGGTATCAGGCGTATCATTGCTGTTACTGGCCATGAAGCTGCCGAGGTCACCCGTGTCGCCCAAGGGCTGGATGAGAAGCTTACTCAAACTGACAGCCTTGACGGCAAGGCCAAGGATGCTGCTCTCAAGGCCCTCACTGTGGTATGTCGCTTTGCTGGATCGACGATGGACAGATGCTAATGTACGACGTAGGAACTCAGCCAGGCGGACATATCTGTCCTCAAAAAGGCTGCACTCAATGACCGACTCCAGTCGATGCGCAAGGCGTTTGACAAGGTCATCAAGGAACGCCAGGCTGCCGCTGGCAAAAAGGCCTTGGAGGACTTTACGCAGTACTTTGTCGAGAACCCCCAGTCGCAAGTGTATGTTGCCAACCTCGATGTCGACGGCAACGCCAAGCTCTTGCAAGGTGTCGCCACCCAAGCGAAGAAGGCTGAAAAGGCTCTCTACGTGTTCAGTGTGGACTATGAGCAGGGCAAGGTTGCGCACGTCAACTACGTGTCACCTGCGCTCAAGAAGGCGGGTGTGGACGCAAGAACATGGGCGGCCAAGGTGACAGATCTGATTGGCGGCAAGGCGGGTGGCAAGGAGGAGAGTGCGCAGGGTGTTGGGTCCGAGGTTGCGCGGGTGGAAGAGGCGATTGCGGCTGCAAAGCAACATGTTGAAGCATACTTGTAGACACTATATTCTTATTCGTATTACTAGCTCAATTCACAAAGGTTCTGATCTCTAATAATAGGGGGCACAAACAAAAGTAAACAAACACCAGTCAACGCTCACCTCCACCATCTCCCTGCAAGCGACTCACGCCAGAGGCCCATCCGATCCTCAAGACTACGCCGGTGAGTGTCTTTATGCTGCTAGGACGAGTTCTGTTGGGCTGGGAGAGGAGGAAGGAGAGGGATTGGGCTGGATGGCAGGACCGGAAGCGCAGATGTACTGAGACGACCCACGCACAGGCCCACCATGTCTCTCGTCGTACCGGAACAGCACCAGCAATTCCAGCACATTCTCCGTTTGCTCAACACCAACGTCGACGGCAAGCGTAAAATCATGTACGCCCTGACCGAGATCAAGGGTGTCGGTCGCAGATATTCCAACTTGGTCTGCAAGAAGGCCGATGTCGACCTCAACAAGCGGTGGGTTACAGTCTGAATGGCAAAGGGATCTGCTGACGAGGGCTGGGCAGTGCTGGTGAACTCAACTCGGATGAGCTGGAGCGAATCGTGACCATTATTCAAAACCCCACCCAGTTCAAGATCCCAACATGGTTCTTGAACAGGCAAAAGGACATTGTCGACGGCAAGAACTACCAGATCCTTTCCAACGGTGTCGACTCCAAGATCCGTGACGATCTGGAGCGTTTGAAGAAAATCAGGGCCCATCGTGGCCTGCGACACTTCTGGGGCCTCCGTGTCCGTGGACAGCACACCAAGACCACTGGTGAGTGTTCAGCTGTTTGTATCAATGCTCATGCTCAATGTGTATTCAGGTCGTCGCGGCAAGACCGTCGGTGTGTCCAAGAAGCGTGGTTAGATTATTTTGTTACTAGTCTTGCAGCCAATTCCACTTGCATTTCCATCTATTGATAGCGTCGCAATCATATACAAATATTGTGACAGCCCAGATCAAGCATCATCTGAACAGTTGACAGCGAGAGCTTTCGTTACGCGCTCATCGTCGTCCTCGTCGTCCAATACACTCTCCTCGTCGTACGGAATATCCTTGAACCTCTGATGGCAACGCCGGGAAAGCCCCGCCAATCCGCCATCCCGGCTCCCGCGATGAGTCGCGCCAGCAGTGGCATCCCCACCCCTGGACGGCCCAGGTCATCAGCCAGCGTCTATCACTCTGCGTCGGGCACTCCCATCGAGGACGACCACGAGATATCCCGTGCCCTGGCAGACGCTCTCAGGGCAAACGATCCTGCCCAGCATCGTACAATGGCCCCTCCTATAAGTCTGGTCAGGACAACATCTTCCTCCCTTTCTCCAAAGTCTTCCTTGGCCCAGTCCGGTCGTCGTTCAGTGGCAGCAGGCCGTCCTCCATCCTCAGCATCTAACTCATCAGCCCTGAGCTCATCCACCAGAGCAAGTGCGGGTAGGACACCTGTCGCTGCTCGCACCGTGAGCCGTCCACCAAGTCGCCATGCTGATCTACATCCAAGCAAAAACCGTACCTTTGAGGTAGGAGACAATGTCCGCATAGAGTCTCTAGGCTTTGAGGGTGTCCTCAGGTATCTTGGACCGATCGATGGCAAACCAGGCCAGTGGGCAGGCGTAGAGCTATCGGGAGGCTTTGCAGGCAAAGGCAAGAACAATGGCACGGTTGGCGGGTAAGGCTTTCCTTGTGCTTTTGCCACCCCTCTTGATCTTGAAATCGGCTTCTAGGACGCGCTATTTTGAATGTCCACCAAGCTGCGGCGTCTTTGTCGCTCTCACCAAACTCTCTCCGCCAACCGTAGGGCATGGCGCAAGACCACCGTCGGTGGCTTCAACGCGCAACGGAAGAGTAACTCCAGCAATGTCAGGAAGAGTAACTCCATCGTATTCGACATTGATGTATTCCTACGCGTCCACAAGAACCCCTTCGGCATCGTTTGGCAATGGACGAACACCGTCTGCAGCCAGTGGTCGAGTCACCCCTTCCATGTCGACTAGCCGGACGACCGCGACAACCCCCTCACTCAAGGCACGCACGACCCCAAAGCCCTTGGCTCTTCAAGAAAAGATCACAGCTGGGTCTCGTGCAGCCAAGTACGCCAATATGACCGCAAGAGATCTCAACAGCTCCAAGAATGTCCGTCAAACACCTGCTAGTCCTTCACCCAAAACCAATCGCATCGCCAATGGAGAATCACCACGAAATTCCCGAATCCTGCCAAACGGTTCGCCAAGGAGTGCTCGGGTCGTTAGCCAGGGATCTCCAATACGAGCTCCCGGTTCACCCTTTTCCACTCCTCGGGCAATGGCTTCCTCCAAGTTCCAGGTGGGCTACGGTAAAAGTCGTAGTGGAAACACCCCTCGGGCCCGCGCGCCCAGCAGCGCGTCGATGCCACCTCCATCATCGCCCTTTTCAGCCAAGTCGATGAGGTCGAGTCGGGACGATGAGTTTGACGAAGTGGACAGTATATCAAGGTTCCAGCTGCCCACTCAATCACTCTCCCGACCTGGATCGTCAGCTTCCGTCAGATCCGATGATGCTGGTCTCGTCGACCGACTACAGTCACGTCTGGATGCTTTGGAATATGAGAATG
This sequence comes from Coprinopsis sp. MPI-PUGE-AT-0042, assembly GCA_020736565.1. Lineage (NCBI taxonomy): Eukaryota > Fungi > Basidiomycota > Agaricomycetes > Agaricales > Psathyrellaceae > Coprinopsis > Coprinopsis sp. MPI-PUGE-AT-0042. The sequence goes on along the minus strand of JAHBOF010000255.1, from coordinate 12,976 downwards.
AGCGGCTAAGGAAAGCGGCGGCGGCAGCGGCATTATCACCCAACGAACAAGACGAGAGCGAGGATCATGCCAAGGAGCTCGACGAGCTAAAGAGCCAGAAACAGGAGGTGGTTGAGAAGCTGGCGCGAATAGAAGATGATCTAAAGGTCGAGAAGGGCTTGACGGCGAGCCAGCAGACCCAGCTCTCGTCTCTGGGTGCAGACGTCAAGTCTCTGAGGCAGGAACTCGAAAAGGTCCGGGCAGAGGATCAGGCCACCATCGACGGACTCAAATCTGAAAAGATTGACCTGGGGGCCGAGCTTGAGCAGCTCAGGAGAGACTTGGTGGACAGGGAGATTGCGCAGTCGGACTTGCAGGATAACCTTCACGTCAAAGAAGCTGATATCGAGGCGCTGCAGTCAAACGTAGCCCTGTTGACGGCCGAGTTGGAGGAGGAAAAGAGAGAGCTCGGGGGACAGATCGAGGAACTGCGTACAGCAGGGCAGGTGAGTGCTGTGACTTTTTTGCTGTCGCGTGACTAGACGCCTTTCAGGAAACTATTGCTCTGTACGAGGAACGCCTGAGTGCGGTGGAAGATCAGCGATACGACCTGGAGGCTCGCTTGAATGCTTTGATTGAAAAGGCTGTCGCTCCAGATGAACCTATCACGTCCACACTATCACCTCGCACGGCAGAAACAGCGGCAGAAATTGACAACGAAACGCTACGAGAGCAGGTCCACCATTTACAGAAGAAGATCTCGATGATGGAAGATATCATTGAAGATCATCAAGCGAATGCGGAAAAAGAAGAAGCGGCACACCAGGAGCGAATGAAGAGGCTGAAGGAAAAGGAGGATGCAATGAAAAAGGAGTTGGCGGAGGGCAAGAAGGAGGTTGACAGGGTGGTTAGAGCTGAAGTGAGCGCCAGGAATAGGGTAGAGGAGATTGAGGAGGCGCTTAGGGAGAGTACGGTGACTTTGGAAAACGCGCGTGCAGAGACAGAAGCGCTGCGAGCAGAGCTTGCCGTGAGTTCCGAGAGATCTTGGAAGAGGAAATGGCTCATACTTGAACAGAATCTCGACGGCCTCATTGAAGGAGAAGGCGACCTGTCAACGCGTATCACGGAATGGACGCGTCGCATGGGTCAAGAGCGCGAACAGAAGGAAAAGGAGGCCAAGGAGCTGAAGCTTCAACTCCAGGATGCTCTGCGGCAGATGATCAATGGCTCTCCTGTAAGTGTTGCCATTGTCATTGTGGATAGGTCTTGTTAACCCTTGCTTCAGGATGAAGACGAGGTTGAGGACCTCAAAGCTGAGCTCGCAAAAGCCAAGGCAGACCTTGAGGATCGCGAGAGGGACGTGCGAGACCTAAAGAAGCGACTGCGCGAGGTGCCAATCAACAACGGTGTATTGGATGTTGGCAAGGGTGTTGCGCCCAAAAACGATGGAGGGAAGGAAGAAGTGACTGGACTCAAGTAAGTGGTTTGACACCGTTTGCGGGATCAAAATTGACCTGTCACAGACATATTGTGCAAGAGATGCAGAAGGAGAACTCGTCGGCTCTGAGCAAGATCAAGATGCTCGAGTCCGAGAACGAGCATCTTCGTTCAGAGGTCGAACAACTTCGCCAGGAGGTCCGTATTCTGGAGGACAATCTGGACAATAGTCTACACAACGAAGAGGCAGCAGCTTCGCCCGCCGACGATTCGTCACTGCTACAGAAGCGGACCAAGGAGCAAGGACTCGAGATTGAACAATTGCGCAAGAAGCTGTCGGACATGGAGGTGAAGCACGGACGCGCTATCCATGACGTATGTCAATTTGTTACCTCGGTTGCGATCCGTGTCTGACCGTGGTTGCTCGACACAGCTCAACAAGGAAATCGGGGAACTGGAAGCGTTGGTGGAGTCCAAGGTATGTTGTAATGATGTCGCCAATCTCGAGGATCTAACGTGTCGAAAGATTTACCGGGAGGATGAGCTCGAGCAAGAGATTGACCGCCTCAAGGACAAGATCTCCCGGGCGAAAAAGTCATCGAGACCGAGCACGGAACCTGTCCAGGCTCAGAGGCTCAGTATTGCGTCGAGTAGTGGATCTGAGGTTGGAACAAAGAGTGAGGTGCAGGTGTGCGAGATCTGCGAGCGGCCTGGACACGACATCTTCAACTGTGATCTGCTCAAGGAAGACATCCCCGTAGCGGCCAGCAGAAGTGCGTCGGAGATTGTTTGTGAAGATTGCGAGACGCCTGGTCATCGTGCTAGTGAATGGTGTGTTGCATCTCTGGTCCTTTGCATTATGACAGCTCACATCGTCTTCAGCCCCTACTCTCAGGACGTGTTCTAATCTATTCTGGGACATGTGACGTCGTCATACAATGACATCACTCGCTTTCCTTGTATTTAAAGCCGCGTTTAATGTTGAAATAATTACTCTCAAACTTGACAATGCCTTCATACGCTTCCGTCGCCGCAAAGGACCTTCCTCCTTCCACAGAGTGGCCCCAGCCAGACCCCAACCTGCTGAGCACAGAGACACCATCCGGCTCAGAGGTTGTTGACGACTCGGCAAAGGTTGCCGTCGTCGCCTCGGATTTCAAGGAGAACCCCCAGTCCGAGTACACGGAGAACATCCGCCAGAACGTTCCCAAAGAGAGCTCGGGAGCACGCGTCCCCATGCCCACCCTGAGGGACGACATCGTCAGCCAGCCAGTTCCTGCTCCTCGACAGCCTTCCAAGGCCCGCCGTGCAGGCTCCAAAGCCAAGGCGGAGGCCGTATCTATCTGGGATCATGCCACCAACTTTTTGCTCAGGCCAGGTGTTGCTGGAGGTCTCATCGGTCTCGGTACGTTTCTGCGTGGTGTCCACTTTCAAGTCTGAGCTAACCCCTTTCCGAGCAGTAAACGTGGGACTTTTGACTGGTGTAGGCTATTCGTTCTACTCAAAACCCCTCCTTCGCCGTGATACGGGTGCTATCAGCACCATCGTCGCCTCTGGGTTGGGTCTATTGCTGGCCGAAGGATATCTCGCTGAGCAATACGCTGAGACACCCGAGGGTCAGAGAGACGTCCAACGTGTCAAGTCCAAGAGCCAGGCGTTAGCTCGCTATGCAGACGATCTCTTCCACCGCCCTTCAACACTGCAAGCTCTGGCTGCTGCACGTGGGTACTGAAGTGCTTGCGATTGAAGCTTCCGCTGATCATCTTCTAGTGAATGCCACCGTCGCCGGTAGCATCGGCTACTATGCATATGCCAACTGGAACAGGAGATGGGACCGCGCGACGGTTTCATCAATAACCGCAGGCGTCCTGGCGCTTGTCGGTGTCGATGGGTAAGTGCCGCTCATTCGACCACGCTGATTTTTTCTCTGACTGTCTGTAGATTCCTCCTCGAGCAATACAAGGAACTGTAGTCTTTTTTTTTATAATAATGGACCTATTATCGTCGGATACCCGCTTATGTATTATTTTCTCACGCAGTTGGCCGCGAAAAATGTATCGGTCTCTTGATCTTTGTCCTGAATTATCACAACCACACAGCATGTCCAGGTTCTTCAGGCCAGCAGGCGATTCGTCTGAATCAGAGTCCTCGTCGTCGTCAGAGTCCGAGCTCATGAGCTCTGATGACGAGGCTCCCCCCAAACCAGCAGCCCCCGGTCCCAAGCGTGCAATGGACCGTTTCTTGCGAGGCGCAGGATCAGGTAGCGATAGCTCCTCAGACGAGGACAGCGACGAGGACAGCGACGAGGATGATCAGGAGGATGACGAAGGGGAGGAAGATCGCCCCGCTGCCCGCATCCTCAGTGCCCAAGAGAAGCGCCTCAAGGAGATGGAGGCTACGAGCAAGGTCATGGACAATGGGCTAAAGATCAACGACTGGGTCGCCATTTCCAACGGTGTGTTGGTCTTTGTCCTGCTCATAGGCGTCCGGTGCTCATGATATCTAGAGTTTGACAAGCTCGGCCGCATGGTCCAGAGGCAGCAAAACATCTCTGAGCCTCCTCCCCCAGTTTTTCTCAAGGCTCTGACCAGCCTCGAGTCATCCGTCACCACCGCATTAGCCAACGAAAAGACGACCAAAAAGAAAATGAATGCTAGCAATGCAAAATCCTTGACTGCTATGAAGCAGAAGATCAAGAAGGCGTTAAAGGAACATGAGACCGCCGTCAAAAAGTATCAAGCAGTACGTTTGCGATAAGATTTTTGCCGCATCAGCCCCTAATCTGAGGCGCCTTTACAGGATCCAGAGGCATTTGAACGCGATTATCTTGCTTCGGTCACCCGTGAGCCTGCCCCCCAAACTGCCACCCCAGCCGCCCGTGGTAATGCTGCCACCGGGCCCCCTGCTGATGAGGACTTTACTACCGTCGTTGGAAGCAAGGGCAAGGCTCTCAACATTAGCCCTGATGCCATTTTCAAAACCTTGCAATCTGTGCAAGAGGCTCGAGGTAAAAAGGTTTGAGATTCTGGCTTTCTTTTTTGCTCTTCGGTTCTCATCTCTTTGCAGAACACAGATCGAGCGGAGCAAATCCGCATTCTCGAAAAGCTTCTCGAAATCTCCGTCACTCCCTATCAACGCATTCGTGTTCTTCTGGCGCTGGTATCTTCCCGATTCGATTACAACTCCTCAGTCTCGACCCACATGCCCCCGGAACTATGGCTTTCTGCGCAGCGTGAGGTCGACCAACTGGTGACTATTGTTGCAGAGGATTCCAAGTACTCTGTGCAAGAGATGACCGAAGACTACGACGAACTCTTGGAGCGGTCTCCTGAAAAGGAGGGAGGTGTTGTGCGCATACGTGGATCCATTATCAGCTTTATCGACCGCCTCGATGATGAGTTCACCCGTAGTTTGCAGCACATTGACCCCCACGGCCCTGAGTACGTCGATCGCCTCAAAGACGAAAAGGTTTTGTACAGGACAATCTGTCGCTCCCAGGCCTTTTATGAAAAGACAGGGCAGCTCGATCCTCTCTCCCGCGTCATCATGCGACGTCTCGAGCACATATACTCAAAGGTACGGAGCTCAGGAAATAGTGAACCAACTCTTTTGCTGACGATTCCCATTTTCAGCCCAACGCTGTCGTCCAAGCGTTGGAATCTGGTACATCCGACCTCACCATCAAGCCGACCATGGGGCTCGAACTTCAGGGTGATACAACCGCTCTGATTCACTCCCTCTGTGTCCATCTCTACAAGGCCGGAAACACTCTCCTTCGCACTCGAGCCATGTTGAGCCACATCTTCCATCACGCACTTTACAACAACTTTTACACTGCCCGAGACATGCTCCTCATGTCCCATCTGCAAGAGTCCATCCATTCTGCGGACGTCGCTACCCAGATTCTCTACAACCGAACTGTTGTCCAACTCGGCCTGTGTGCGTTCAGGCTAGGATTGATCAAGGAGGCCCAAGCTACTCTACTGGAGATCTTCACGACTCAGCGTGTCAAGGAACTCCTTGCTCAAGGCGTCCATCAGCAACGATTCCAGACCTTGACCCCGGAGCAGGAGAAGGCAGAGAAACAACGACAACTCCCTTTCCACATGCACATCAACACTGAGCTTCTCGAGGCCGCGTTCCTTGTCTCGAGCATGCTTGTAGAGATTCCCCTGCTTGCTAGCATCGACTCGGAGGAGCAGAAGCGCAAGACAATCTCAAAGCCTTTCCGAAGGCTTCTAGACTTTGCCGACAGACAAGTGTTTACCGGTCCCCCGGAGAGTACCCGTGATCATATCATGCAGGCCAGCAAGGCTCTACAAGATGGCGAGTGGGAAAAATGTCGAGACCTGATTCAAGACATTAAAATCTGGAGCCTGATGCCCGAGAGCGCCTCGGTCAAGGAGATGCTTGGAAAGTGAGTGCATGTTCAAAGAACTAGCCGTATCGCTGACGAAGGCCAGGCGGATACAGGAACAAGGGTTGAAGACCTATCTATTCACGTATGCTCCTCACTACAGTAGCTGTTCTCTTTCACTGCTCTCGAGAACATTCGACCTTCCCATCCGGACGGTCTCTTCAGTAGTTTCAAAGATGATTTGGAACGAGGAGCTGTCCGCGTCGTTGGATCAAGCTGCTGGCGTCGTCGTCTTCCACAGAATGGAGCTTTCCAGACCCCAGCAACTAGCGCAAACTATTGCTGAGAAACTTGGTGCTCTCGTCGACCAAAACGAGAAGACTCTGGACAACAAGATGGGCGGCTCCGTTGGCTGGGGTGAGCGAGGCGACGCAAAGGGTGCCAAAGGTGGTGAGCAGGCTCAAGAGCGTCGGGGACGAGGAGAGAGGACAAGGGGGGCAAGAGGTAAGCCTATCTCGAGAGTTCTTGCCCACCTCACTCATATATCACGTTACAGGTGGTGCACGCGGAGGTCGTGGAGCCCGCTTTGCCCAGGGGTTAGGCAACCAGATGCCAGGTCAGAATGCTCAGCGACAAGCATGAGTCTCTCCGTGTTTTAGTTTTGCGTCTTCTTGTTTTGTATCACAATTCGTCTCACAAACTGGACGCGCAAATTGTTGTAACCCGATATGTTGTATGACTATCTGTGTCGTTTACTTTCCTTTGCCTCTATGATTCGCTATCATCATCCTCTGTGCTTTCTTCGCTGTTATCGCCACTCCCCACCTTGGGATCGGCGGTCCAATCAGATGTGTTCAGTTTTTCGCCTTTCAGCACGTCTGGGGGTTGGGTCAACGATTCGCTCCTTGCAGGGCCATGGATGGGCTCACCTCCACCGTTGACTTCGAATCCCGGACATGAAATGCAGCGGGCGAGTTCGGCCTTTGCGCCGACCTTTGTATTCTTGCCCAGGATGCAACCCTCTAGTTTCGCACTACGCAAATGCTTTAGAGGTCATCACGAGCGCAAAGATGGGCGCCATACCCTTCCTCCACGATGCAGTGGTCTAGTACAATGCAGCCAGAGATCTTGACAAACTTTCCAATCTTGCAGTGCTTGCCAATGACAGACCGCTTGATAGTCGTTCGTTCTGATATTTGGGTCGATTCACCCACAATCGTATCCGTGGAGATTTGGGCTTTCTGGTCGATGAGAGAACGATCATTCGGCGCCGAAGGCATGACCCATGACGCTTGGGATAAGAACTGTAAAAGTGAGTACGTGGGTAAGGGCGATCCGTCAAAAGAGGGGACATACATGTCTGTTGATTTCGAGGTAGTTGTAGAGCGTGTTGATACGTAAAGTTGGCTTGCCCGGATGGATAAGCATGGAAACCTTGTAAATTGTACCAGATTCAGAGTCGGCACCTGCCTTCTCGATTTCCCTATCCTCGTCTCTTGCAAGTTCAATGGGAACAGTAAGGGAATTGCCTCCAGCGACTGTCGTAGAGTGACCGAGAGCGAGATTCTGAGATACCACGGTGGCTGTTGTCGCCTCTGTTCAAATGGGTGGGTGAAGATCGCGTAGCGCAAGTATCACCTCGCTCACCTTTGTCCGTTTTTAGCTTCACCGATCGATACTGGTTTCTGCACAACCACGGCAAGAATTCTTGTCGGAAAGAGTCAAATTGCTTTCTTTGTTGGAGGATCGTCAGAACTCTCTTTTGGCAGACATAAACATGCGAGTCTTGGTACGAGGAGGACAGTTTTGTCCGCGAGAAGCTGCCAAGAAATGAGAATGCCAGCCCATTGAAGGAAGAAGGACACGCACCGAGAGACCATTCCGACACTGAGCTCTATTTCCTCGTTGTTCTTGTCAATGTCGTCGGATGTGTCGACGTGTAGGAGACTGCCTGATTTTGAATCCCATATTATGGGAGGCGGGTTTGGCAATGGGCCCCATTCATCGGATAGTGTAGATTTGTCAGGAACATAGGCTGGATACCAGCAAGACGTGAGGAGCGTGTCGTTTGATGTGGATTCAACCCGGAACGTGTCCAAAAGATCGCTCAGAGGAAGAGTGGGGGGAGCAAGAAAGTCACAGGGAACCAGAACGAAATCTTCAGTGATCCGTTTGGCAAAGTGCCTCAAAAGTTCACATGTACCAGCGGGACTCTCCTGCGTTTCTTCGTATGACTCGATATCGACTCTGAGCGAGGACGAGGTAACATCCGAATGCAGGTGGTGGTACAAGGCTGCCCGGTGGATGGCAGGGCATATGAGGAGCACATCTACCGCCGGAAAGTAAGAAAAATACACGCTGAATAGGCCTGAATTTCACCATTGATGCCTGATTTTTCAATCCACGAAAGAACATATTCCAGCAGGGGCTTATTTGCAACCGGTAGGAGAGCCTTTGGGAAGGGTTCATCACCATGATCACTGGTTAGAGGGAGCAATCTAGGGAATACGAGTCAACCAGGAGAACAACGGGAGAGACAGCGTATCGGACTCGTTTCCAAAGCCAGCAATGAGCACTGCTAGAAATTCTCGTTTTGCAAAGACTGGCTCGACGTTGTCAATGTCCATCGTGGTGGTGGTCAAGAGATAAGATAATAAGCACGCGCCATCCTGCATCACGCATTGATCTGGAAAGACCGCGTCGTCATTGCTGTTTGCCTCTTGCAGTCACCGTGGAAAATGGCCCAGCCCTCCGTTCACCAGCTCTACCAACGCTTGGAAACTATTGGGAGAGGTGCATATGGCTCTGTGCACAAAGGAAAGCATATACCTACTGGCAACGTCGTGGCACTCAAGATCATCAACCTTGATACAGCCGACGATGATGTCGGCGACATCCAGCGCGAGGTTGCCCTCCTCACCCAACTTCGCGACCCACACATTACAGAGTACTATGGATGCTATCTCGATGGCCCTCGTGTCTGGATAGCCATGGAGTATGCCCAGGGAGGGAGCGTGCATTCTCTCATGAAAGCCTCCAAGGACGACTGCATCGAGGAGAGGTACACCTGTGCCATTATCAAGGAGGTGGTCGCTGGTCTGAGTTACCTTCACAAGGTTCCAGTAATTCACAGAGACTTGAAGTCGGCCAACATACTCGTTACAGCCGCTTGCAAAGTCATGTTGTGCGACTTTGGAGTCTCGGCACTTTTGACGACAGTGTCTAGCAAACGTACCACACTCACAGGAACTCCGTACTGGATGGCACCTGAAGTCATCCAGGGAGTCTCGGCATATGATACCAAAGCAGATATCTGGAGTTTGGGTATCATGATATACGAGATGATCAAGGGAACTCCCCCTCATTCGAACCTCGACAAATTCAAAGTCATGGACCTGATCCCTCGCGCGAAGCCACCACGACTTTCAGAATCAGAAGGCAGCAAGGACATGCGCGAGTTCATGGCATTCTGCTTGAAAGAATCTCCGTCTGAAGTAAGTTCATGTTCGAAGGTTACATATGCTAAACCTTGACGCCTTTGTAGCGATACTCGGCGGACGACTTGAGCAAAACAAAATGGATGAAAACTGCGCCTAAAACAGTGATATTAAAGGATGTCTTGCTGCGCTTGCAAGGGGTTGGGACCCGGGACAGCTTGGCTGGTCCCTTAGACTGGGAGTTGGAAGATGAGGAAGAACAGTTAGTTTTCAGTCACTTTCCCCCTTGACACTGTCTGACCCCCGCAGCATCTCAGACGCTGGCTGGGAATTCGACACCGTGCGCTTCAGTCGGCATCTCATGGAGGAACATGAGGTTATCGAAGAGGATGAGCCCTCTGCAATGGATAGCTCAACGGATTTCGACACTGTGCGAGTACCACAGTCTTCCAAGACAGTTCCTTCGTCGCTGCGAGCCCTCTTTGAGGATTCCAAGGACGCAGGCCCTGATACGGCTATAACTCCCTCCTTTGGACCGACATTGTATGTCCCGCCTACTCGACACCCTGGTGAAGCGGCTGGTGGTGGCGATAACACCCTCATCTCCTCGGTTTCATCCATTGGGGCGCACAGCCCCCATGTTGAGACTCCTACACCGAAGTTGGAGGTAGAAGACCTCCCCGAGTCTCCGCCAGTCAGGTCGAGCTCTCCAGAACGCCGTTCACCGTCTCCGCCTCGATCTGAAGGGCAATCATCTCGTCCAGAGCAAGACCTACACGAGGATCCGGATGCTCAGTTCTCCTTCGTCCAGCCTCACTTGGGCCTGCCTAATGAAGACTTACCCGCGTTTTCGCTCGCGCAGCCGCCTGGGAGAGCGTCTGGGCGGGCATCGCCTTTCCGTTCATCACCACAAGGGGCTCGCCATTCAACCCACCAGAGTACTATCTCTCTTGATAACTCACCCGTCAACGCCCTTCTTGGTGTTTCGCACTCCCCTCCTGTATTAAGATCTCGATCAGCAACCACTCTGACCTCGATCCAGCCTTCTATCCCCTCACCTTTCCTTCATCACTCGTCTACCCCAAAATCAGCGACTTATAATGCTGTCGATGACTTCAGTGTGCGAGGCGGGCCCGGGCTGAAAGATGTTCTCAAGGTAAGAACTGGTTCGCCTGTGCCTTGAACTTGAACCTAAGTGCAATTGCATAGATCCCTTCATTGGCAACTGGCCATCATCTCGGAATGTCGGATCTCCTGCCCCCATCTCCATCAGCCTTTGGAGTTACCAACCGCTCCCCTGCATCACATGCTGCACATAAACAGAGTCTATCTCGTTCATTTGGTCCCCTCGATTACTCCTCGAGAAAATCATCCTTCGACCAAGACTACACGCCTTTGCGGTCTGGTGATAAGGGACATAAACCCAGAGGAAGTAGACCGACCTCAATGGATGGCGTCCCTCGTTTGCAACCCCTAGACTATGCCGCGCTTATATCCAGCGGGGATCCGCAGAGGGACCTAATGCAAACATTGGAAGGGTTGGCAAGCTGGCTCAAAGTCGTAGACGACGGATTCAAGTCAATCTTGGACCAATCCTCTTTCGAGGATATCCAGGAAGAGGCAGATCAACGCATGGACGGGGATGATAATGACTACATGGATTTTTAGAATGGCATGAATATGATCTTGTTGCGTTAACGACTTCTATCCGAGATAACCTTTTGCTTGCAAGTATTCTGTGATCTGTTGGACTGCCTGTGCAACTGTTAATTGGTCTGTTCGCACGTGGATTTCAGGAGCTTCAGGAGCTTCGTAGGGTGCAGAGATGCCGGTGAAGTCTAAAAGAGTTGGTTCATCTGGAAATAAAGCGGATGCTGCTGATATACCTTTAATTTCGCCAGCCCTTGCCTTCTTGTACAACCCTTTAGGGTCACGACCTTCGACTACTTGCAACGGGGCGTCAACATAAACCTCGACGAACGGAATCCCTGCCTTTTCGTGCAGCTCGCGAGCGACTGAGCGGTCTTGACGATAGGGGGAGATGAAGGCGGTCAAAGTAATGGCAGAAGCATCGGAGAAGAGTTTAGCGACCTGGTAAAAGTCAGTACAGGCATGCACTGTTGATCAGTAACCATGTCGCACCTCCCCAATTCTCCTGATATTCTCATTCCTAGACTTCTCGTCGAATCCAAGGTCTTTGTTTAGACCAAATCGAATGTTGTCGCCGTCGAGGCGGTATGAGAACTTGTGAAGATGTAAGAGGTGCTGCTCCAATGCACATGCAATTGTCGACTTTACGACCCTCTTAGTGCGCCATCATGTATTGAGTGTGTCGTTTACTTACCTTTCCACTGGCGCTAAGCCCCGTGAGCCAGATAGTAACACCTTTCTGCTTCAACAAGCCATCGCGCTCATCCCTTGTGACGGAACCTAGGATCGAGGATCAGGCTGGAGGAGAGCGCGGAACGTGACTTCCTGACCTTCATGGAAGGTAATATTGGTGGCCATTCTGCACGACGTCCAAGGACAAACAGTAAGAAGCGCTCATTGCATGCAAGATCCCAATCGCCTAGTATGTGCAAATAAAGACGCAACCCCACGCAACCGAAACGCGATCCACGACGTCCGAATCTGGAATAATGGAATCGGCATGTTCCGAGTCGAACTAATAAGGACAGTCAAAGTTTGGGCTCGGTAGTCGTGTGTAGGGATTTCCCAAAAGGCGGCAGATTCGTAAACCGGTGACCGTCGCTCTCTGCGAGCTTGATAGAGGTACAGCTGAGTTCGCCCACACCAAGTGCTACCCATTTTGGGATGGACCCCCATACATGATCTGCAGCCAAATTGAGTTGGGGTTGGCGGACCTGATGAGCTTGTGTGCTTCCTCAATAGGCGGGCCTTGTTGACTACAATTGTACCCAAAAGCTAAATAATAGATATGAGGTTGTTTTTGTCACAGGCTAAGCTGTGTGTGAGAGTGTTGGAGAGAGAGAGAACTCAAGAGAGCTTGAGTCTCTGGAAGAGTGAGAGTGATTCTGAGTGAGAGAGTTCCCTAGAGCCAACAGTCTCAGAGTCAGGAGGTATCAATGAGTCACTGAGGTTCAGGGTGTATTCTTGCTGAAGGATCAATGGAAACTCTGTTGTGGCGAAGTACGCGGCACTATATCAAAGCGATGGCAGAGAACACCACACGGTGTTAGACAGCAAGCAAGATAAGAGTCGACGTCGAGTGGCAACAACGAGATAAGATGCGGAGAGCAGAGGAGAGCAGAGGAGAGCAGAGTTGTTGAGAGACGAGAGCGGTTTGAGAGTGCGAGTTAAGTGGTGTATTGACGAGGAGGTCAAGCTGAGGAAATACAGAGCGAACTACCTAGCTGAAATACTCTACAAGACATGAGTGTAGCCGCGATGAGTCCAAAGTACGAGTAAGCAAGTATGGCAAAGAGTGATGAAGAATGGTGAAGATGTTAAACCTGCAACGACAACTCTGTGAGTGAGGAATAGTTCAATAGAAATTAGTATGTGAAGATATGAACGATACATGTTGAGCGTACCTGTGAGTGAGGAATAGTTTGATGGAGAACACCCCACTCACACTGTCTACCTATATACTAGTAAGAACAATAGATAGGATATATAAGGGAGAACAATAGCGAAACTGGAGAGAACAATAAGAACAATAGTAATACAAGAGAACAATAGAGTCGTAGAACAATAGAAACTTTTAGAAGTACATAGTGAAGAACTCTACTGCTACTAATAGCTG